>NW_019291713.1:40622-74308 GCF_000500325.1 Leptinotarsa decemlineata | reverse complement strand
AACTTTTCAGTTTGCCCTTTATAACACTTCAGCAGATTCTCTATTAATTTAGCTTCAATTTTTCAAATTGTGGAAGGTTATAAAAAAAAAATACAAAGAATTTTCGGTTCATTGTTGTACGGGCATGTCCAGTTAATGTTTCAGTTTCTATATAACTGATTGATATATCTGTCTGTTTAAAAAAATCTGTTTTTCCGTTAATCAGCTGCCGCCCCCATACGAACGACAACTCTCAGAAGTTGAGAAACTTGTGCGAGCTAAGGACTAACGAGGTCTTACCTTTGAACGTGTGATTCCTAACACTTTCTCAATATAAATTGAGAAAGTGATTTCTGTATAATCCAATGGAAGGGGAAAGGAGTTGTTTAAGATAATTTTTCTTCAATTTGTATCTGTAGAAGATGATCCACACATTTCCTTTAATATTCAATTTTTCTTCAATTTAGTTGAGAGGCAAAAATGTTTTTTTCAACAATCTCTCCACAAAGAAGGTTTTCAGGATAATTTATAGAAGGTGTCTTAAACTACAAAAAAAAAAACTATTATTAACCTAACATTTTATTAGAAGTCAGAATATTATAATTCCATGTTCTTCACTTGACTTCTTTCACCTGTAGGCCTGAAAAGAAAAAAAAAAAATAAAACTTTAAACAAATGAAGAATAGTCAAGAATTATAAAGTTAGCAAGGCCTCTTGCAGTAAATTCAATAAAATGTGAAAGTGAAATAATTGTCATGCCCAACTCTTTTAGCTCTGCTTGATATCAGGTTAGAGCAGTCAAATTGTTGATGTCTTAATACTCAAATGTTGGTAGTTTTGTTAGCAATATTCGTCATAACTCATTTCATATCAGGAAAAATACTTAAAAACAATTTTTTTTTGAAAATATTGCATTTTATGTGTTGCAGCTTATGCTGCAAGAATAATAATAGTATATGGTAAAAAAAATGTAATATGGAGATCAGAATTTTAATTAGAGGAAGAAGGCAGAAACTTTTTTTAATTCCGATTTGAATGTTGATTGAAATTCAAATGTTTGTGATTTTTTTTAACAGAATGCATGAAACAACAAATTTTCAATTGAAAAATGGACTGAATATCTAATAGATCACATGGTATATATAAATTTGACGTAGGTTCAAGATATGGTAATTTGAATATACATTTTGTTATTTTATTTTCCAGTCTCTTGAGAGGCTTTATTATTGCTAAATTTTCTGCACCCCAAATTGAAATTAAATACTGTAGATTTGAATACACCAAACAGAAATATATTATACATTTGAAATATTTTAATCGAATGAAATTTCTAACCCTAAATAATATTCCTAAAATTGGTCCGATTTTTTTTAACATCTCAATATGAGCATTTCAACAGAGACTTTCATCAATGTATAGCCCCAATAAAAAGTTTGTATTTTGACAATATTTAAACATTTTGTTGTTGAAAACAAAATTCTCTTTGCATTATGTAGCAAGATGACTTGAAAAATGCAATAAATTCCAAATGAATAGGTCTTTGGTATTGGTTGATATTCAATGAGTTACTACAATTATTCAACAAATATTGGTATGGCAGATCAGTTTTATCAAGAATGTTACTAGTGTAGCTTTGCTAACTTGATAAAAAGATAGCAGAGCTAACCCTTATAAAAAGAGTATGGGTGCAACAATCATTTTTCTTTCTAGACAAATTCTCAACAATTATTCAACAAATATATTTCAGTAGAGGTGATAACTTTAATGATAACTCAGGGAATGATATTAAAGTGACTAAAGAAGCAATATTAGATATGCCATGACTTCTAATTCAATCAAAACTACATGTAACAAACTCTCCCATATGGAAGTGATATAAAGAGTGCACCAAATATCGGTGTAATTTTATAGAATTTTTGAAAATAATATTTTGAGTCAGTACTGAAAAATTGATTAATTCAAGCAGGCATTACTTCAAACAAAATAATATGCTTACATAACTTATTTGATTTTATTTCATATCACATGAATCGAAACATTTTCAAACCTATATCCATTTGAATGAAAATAATAAGATCTCAAACACATGTTTGGCCTAGAAGTTGATGTTATGAAATAATCTCAACTAATTTTCAAATCCTAAATTAGCCATACTTCAATGTATGGCCCTGATGCATTAGAAAAGAGTTTTGGATTTTTGTTGTATATGAAACATTTTGAAGTACTTACCTGGTGGCAGAGACTGTTTCAATTACGTTCGAAGATAGAATATGCAAGATCGTCTGGAGTCCATTCTATGAGATTCATAACATAGCCATTGAAAGAGTTCAAAGAAAGTTTTGTAAATTTCTAATTTTCAGAATAGATGGTTCTTACCCTGAGAGAATTATCAGTAATGATGTCAGATATGAACTTTGGAACTTATTAGTTTAGAGCATCGCAGAAAATGTGCGTCGCTCATATTTTTATTGAAGTTAGTGAATGAGAGGAGTTGACTGTCCTGAAATTCTTGAACAAATTAACTTCAATCTACCACGGCCAGCTTTACGATCTGAAACCCTTTTTGGACCTCTCAGAGCAAGAAATAACATTATGCTCAATTCCCCAATGTATGTTATGGGCACAAATTTCAATAGCTTTTGTGCCCATGGTGATTTATTCTTCACTAACCTTCATAAGATTATTAGAATTGCTAACGTGTACTTGAAGTAGGTAATTAGAATTAGTTTTGCTTTTATGTTCATTTTATATTGTCCTGTAACTGTTGGTCAATAAAGTTATTACTATTATTAAATCATAAACAACCATTTCAAATTATACTTACATTTGGCATCTTTCCTTCGGGCTGTCAAGAGAAATTCTTTGATTTCTGTGAGTTCTCGGGGCTGAAATAAAGTAGAATTGCAGATTATAAATGGTATTAACCTCTGAAAATTGAGAATTTTATTATCTTGATAGTGTTTATAAAGTTTCGATTTGTAGGAAAACTAGATGTTACAATTTTATATAAGGAAATGAAATAGTTGCAAATTGAGAGCATCCAACTGCTTGGAATTCTGACTTTTCTAACCCCCTCAAATTCACACAACAGAGGTCTAAGGAGCAACTGGTTTCGATGATATGATCATTACTATCACCTTTACAAAGTCACCTTCCTTCAATAACCTACCCAATCTACCGAACCCGGATTACATACTGTGTTATTGTATATTTTTTCATTATAACAATAGCATTAGTGAAAAATATAGTTACAATATCTAGGATTATTTTTAAATTATTCAGGTAACCTATTTATAATATAGTCTCCAACTTCAATACAATTTTCAGGTAACCTTCATACACCCTTAAAATAATTCCTAGATATGTAGAGACAGACATAGATCCTCATATATTATGTGAATGTGAGGCAGTAGATCACAGGACACAATTTATGAACCACCCAATTTATTCTAGCGAAAACTATTTTTCACCAAAACAAAAATGCTTTCGTTACACGTATTTTGCTAACCAAATTAGCATCATCAACTGATGGCTAAAATACCTCGTGTATTGGTTAGCGAAACACTCGTCTAAAAAGCATTTATGTCCTGGTGGTGTTTTCAATAGATGTACTTTACGTCAGAGGTTCCAACTTATGTCTAGAAAAATATGATATATATGTGCAAGGGACCTGTACAGCCTAGTAGAGGGAACAAGATTGTTGAACCAATGAACCCATGAGGTTAAGTGTTTTCCAGAGATTTAAAAGACAGCTTCCAAGTAATAGAAAAAAATGCGGTTATGAAAATCCGCGGGTTAGGTATACTAGTATATAAAAAAACGACATTTATAACTGTTACTTTCGATGAAAGCGCCCACACTATAAAATATAAGTGTTGTGTATGAACGCTCCCATTGATTTACGTTGTGGCATCTTTCTTAAATGAAAAGTAAAAGATAGCAGTTTGGGTGTATCAATTAGCTATAAAATAAGTTTTGCCTGTTCTTCTCTGATATCATTCAAGAAATTGCTCCTAACCAAGCAGTAAAATGACAACACTCCAAGATAAAACTAATGTTAATATTGAAATAAAAAATACTCACCATTTTGCTATATTTCTGTTTCTCGTCTAACTCTGTAAGGAGAAAAACACCAGATTTTAATTTCGTAAAAATAAAATTGTTTTCAAAAAATCATGTTTACAGGTGAAAAATGCAAAAAATAAATCTCGAATATTACCTGAACCTATGAAAGAATGATGAAAAATACTAAATTAGTTACAAAAATATGAAAAAAACAGAGGATGGTTAAAGATTTCTTAAAAATAAAAAATTTTCATTACCAAACAGAACAACACTCGGCACTGTTACTTTAAAGAAGAAATAATGACTAGATTACCTCATCTTCTTCACAATTTTCTCTATTTGGCCACAACTTCTGTGATCCTAGGCCTCTCTCCTACTGCAACCATATTGTAAATTGAAAGGGGTATGTTTTTAGCAAATAATTATTTTTGGGAAATAAAGGTTTTGGGTTTTCTACTTCTCCATCTCATTTCAAAAAAATATAGAAAACTACCAAAGGAATGAAGAAAGCAATTCATTTCAAAATAAATTAACTACAAAGATTTTTAGATCATGTAAAAGATGTTTTTTCAAACACAAAATGGAAGAAATAGCTCTCTCAAAACAATTCGTTCATATAAACATCGAATTTCACGAAAGAAAATGTATTTCTGAAACAATTACTTTTTTATGAATAGAAAATTGAACAAAAACACTTTTTCTCATTCAGTTTGTACTCCTAACATCCGTTAAAGAAAAGGTGTCTACACTGGTTAAGGTGTCTATACACTGTATAGAGTCGTCCGATGAAGCTGATGTATAGCGAAATACGTGTTGTGTTTTTGTGAAACTGTGTAGTGAAGTATTTTTTGAATATGTAACGAGTGTTCGAACTAAAAGTATCTCAAACGGATGCAAAAAAAAATAAGAAAAACATATAACAAATCACTTCACCTGTCGATGCTCAAGTACACGCGTACAAAGAGGATGCACGGCTTCAGTCGTAGAGTTTGAGGGTAGGTTTTATTATAAAAAAAAGAGGGCGCCACTGGCTCGCAAGCAGCCCAAGCCAGAGGACTTCCAGATCTCGAGGAACCAACAGGTAATTTTCGTGAAATGATCACCATTAAAATAATCGAGGGATCTATTGATTATTTGCTGAATTTTGATAGCCTTTTTCCCTATCTTTTATTCTGGATTTGCTGTCCTTCTGGCTTCCACGGTTCAGTGATTGTATAATAAAAATTCTAGATTCAGATGGCTTGGAAAATCTATGACCCAATGCTAGAATTTTACACCAGAACCCAGAACTCTACAAATTAGAATGGGAAACAATTCGTGTATTTATTACCCAAAAATTAGAAATATAAAAACAACTACATTACCTCTTTTCATGGAAGGAGGGATCTCTCAAAATCAATGAATACCAGTAAATATATAATTTATACCAGGGCATTGAGCTTTGTTTTTGTTTAACTGAAATAAAATGGCAGTGGTTCGACACCAAATTTTCCATAAAAAAGCATTATTTCGTACCCAGATTTAATTTAGATCTTTAACTTTGGTGATATTCAAATTCCCTTCAGGGTAACAGTTTTTCACACTGATCAACGTAACGTGACATAACTGTTTAATGTGAAAATTTACGTTGAACTCCCAAAAACTTGGTACGAATTAATGAATCGAATAAACGTAGATTTTCTAGCGACCAATAGACAAACACTAATTCAATCGTGGGTGTTCTGTTGTTATTCGATAAACATTCGTAGGAATTATGCGTATCGATCGGAGTATCAGGAGTCAATATATTCACGGAGGATTCTCGAGGTAATTAAAATAATTTTATTTCTGACCGGGATATTATAAGCTTATATCGTCATAGTTACGCTATCAATAAAGAGGGNGGGAAGGTAATGAATTGGTACATTTTTCCGTTTCAAAAATGAACAAAATTTTATTGAAATCGGTCAGAAATAAAATTATCTATGTACCACGGGAATTAATGAGCCTTAATAACCTCAGGCAATTGCTGTCCCTCGGGCCAGAGGCCTTCGGGACGCAAACTTTGCCATCGGTAATTAAGGCCCTCCTAATTCCCTTGATACATAAATAACTATTAATGTTGTCGCGGTATTGTAAACTGTGACAAATTTACTGTATGAATTTTACATAACTTTTCGAATGAAGACAAATTATGTTACCCTGAAACTGAATGTCATTTCATGACTAAGACCCTTTCAGGTAACATCCACTGATATTTTCAATCACGCCCAATTCATATTTGAAGAATAGGTTGTGGGTGTTCGCTGAAATATATCAACTTAAGATCCATATATGATGTCAATAAAATGCCCGTTGCGGATATCTTATGAGCATACTTGAACGATATCTTATAGAAATAAAGTTGATTGGCACTTTCATTTGTTTTTTGTGATTCATATAACTTTAGATTCGTTGAATCTTGAATCTATATGGAAGGATGATAGATCAATATCTAGATTTTATTCAGTCGAACGTCAAACTCATGGAAAAAACATTTAAATAATAATCTCAAATATGCAAATAGTTTTTGTTTCGATCAATTTACTGTAATTTTAGCAAACATAAAATCTGTTTTTCATTAGGATGAGCTCATTTGAAAATTTCGTCTCGAAAAGTAGTCTACCAAATAATCCGTTCATGCATTGGCCCATTGAATACGTTGGTCAAACCGTGCGTTCCACTAAGCGCTCACAACGATCAAAATGTTCCTATAACCGTTCCACATAATGACCGCGGTCGTTGTAGTCGCCTCGAAAACGTCACACATAACGTCATTACTTTCGTTCATGGCAAGCTCACAACGACCCATCTGAAGAGGTGGGTCGAGGTGGACGTTAAGAATATTTCGTCGCAATTTTTTAAATATGACATAAATGATACCTATCATTCGTAATTCATTTCTATTTAATACCTTATTCCATTATTCAATCTCATAAGTAATCAAGTGATTATGTGTGTTAATCAAGTAAATTCAAGAGTAGCCTAAATTTAGAGATAAATCAACATGTGCAATTAGACATGATATTTTCAAAATTTACAGTGCAATACATGATAGAAAATCATGTACCTGAAATGAATTTTGAATTACTCATCTGAATAACGATGAAATACATTCTCATAATCAATGATACGTGGCCAAGTTTTCGGTTTTCCGACTATAATTTTGTAAAGTTGTATTCCACTCTTCATCTGGACTAGATGAACAAGTTTCTGGAGAACTACTGAGACGCAGTATATAACTTGATTACTGGGTCAAACCCAAAACCGGTCGTATAAATAAAATCAACTATTGGTGATTAGACAAAAGTGTTCTCATTCATTTCGTTGAAGTGTTATTTTGAGTACATTCAAACTCATTTTGTTCAATAAATCATACTTCTTCTTAAATGTAAATAAAGTTAGTTTACAATTATTGAAACTTATTGTTGAGGTTTACGTAACCTTACTAAAACTTCTACTTCATTTTTTCAACCTAGCCATTTGTAATGTTTACATGAACGCCCAAAACGTTCCATAATCTATTCCACTTGAGTTTACGACAGTAACGCTCACAAGCTAGTGGATCGGAAAAAACTGCGGTCGTGAGCGTGATTATTGTGAGCGCTTAGTGGAACGCACGGAAAGCAATCCATCGGAATTATTCACTCGAATTTGAGAACACACCTAAACATGCCTCTGAAAATGTACCACTTTATGCAGTTTAGCAATATTTGTACCTATATATATGATTCAATATGGCGATTCTAATGAAATAATAATCAAATATGACTACCAAATGTTCTTTTATTTCAGCAATATATTTTTCATAATTTATACATTGTTAAGAAGAAACATATCCTCCATCAATAGGTAAACACGTTCCAGTTATCATTCCCGCTTTATCACTCAGCAGATAAACCACTGCATCCACTACTTCATGCACCTCACCAAACCTACAAAAAAAAGTTTAATATCAATCAATACATATAATAAAAGTGCAATAAAAGTGCAATAAAACAATGATTTTCAGAAGTTTCATTTGTTTTTCTGTGCATTTGTGCGCGTTAATCCAAAAATTTTACCAATTTGGATGCGGTATTTGAACTGGTTGTGGTCAGGTCAACTTATTTCAATCGGTTCATAATTAAAAAAGTTATGACAATTTGAAGAATCACATCTGTTGAAAAAAAACTGTTCACTTGATTTGGTGAAACTTTGTTCAACTATGTACATGTATTAAAAAAAAATAATTGATTGTGGAGTTCTTAGCTGAATCTCTACTGTTGAATCTCAAAGTCATGCCGGCTCATGCTTGACTCATTGCGTCTGTAAACGATTCTCAGACCTAATGATCACCTATCTCAGGGTGTGGAAACAGTCATTGGTCCTCCCGATTGTATCAGGAGGACGCACTTTACCAGCTCGAAAAACGAAATGCCGCCTCTTTGGTTTGAAATCTTGAATGATGAATATTCAAACAATGGACGGACCTTTCACAGCTGACGTGAAACGTGCCCGCCACTTTGCTACAGAAAGTGTTGCTGACCAGCAATCAGCAATGAAAAGTCACTAGTGATGCGAACGAGAAGTACTTATGAATATCAAATTTCCCGAAAATCATTTTTGCTTATTTTAAGAGTCTAATTCACGTATTGTAAATATTCCTTCTGTTTCTGATCGGGTGAAATCCTTCTGGAAGGATATTTATGAGCATTCCAACCTAGATATTCGAGTCCTAGCGCTGTTCCAAACTTTCTGTAGAGAGTTTCTAAAACCTGAACAAAATGAACTTTGTGAACTAATAATTACCGAAGAATTTCGAAGACCTCTTTTGGACAAACAAGAATTGATCGCCGCAAGGTCAGAATTTATAATTTTTGTCTGGATGGGAAAAGAATAATCCGGCTTGGCTTGTTGAGGGGAGAACCGTTTTTATCCTCAAAACTATTCCAAAAAATTTACCGACCGATAACATGCTTCAATTTGTGCTGTAAATTGTTAACCGGCAATTTACATGCACGAATACTCTCCGCTGTTAACTCAGTATATGAGCAGAGTGGGTCTGAGAAAGATGTGACTGCTGCAAGAAGAACCTGCTCATCGATAGACCTAAACTAATTATACAGCAAAAGACCCACAATCCCACATTCAATCTCAGTCTGAGGTTCCCATTGTTTATTTATTTGTTTATTTATTGCACGACTAGGGATACAAACAGAATAAATCCAAAAATATCCCCATTTTACATATGAAAGATAGTGAGTAAAAACATATGAAAGCTATTATTAATATCATTATTGTTATTATTCTTGAAAGTAGATTACACTAGTGATGAATACGAGAAAAAATTAAACAAAAAATATACGAAAAACCGGTAACTAATTATAAATAAAAGTAGATTTCACATAGTATTCAAATATAACGAAAGGTCTTAGTTTTTCAATATCATTGCAATAACTATTGAAGGATCTGACAATTCTGCATAAAAAAGAGTTTTTATCTGTATTTGTGTATCGAATCGGCTAGTAAAGAGATCATTGTTTAGCAAGTCTCAACACGAGTTTTATTCAATGAATTTTTTGTTATCAACTTTGGACATTTAGACATTTAGAGTTGAACACTATAGAGTTTTTCAATGTATAAATACGTATAATATAGTTTTCTCTTTTTACCTATATTCTTAAATTTTTTAATTTTTATCTATGTTACGCAAATTTTTATATTCTCATGACTGTATGTCATGTATGTTTGAAAGTGCTTGATAATAAAGATGTACGTTGAAAGTGCTTGATAATATTTCTGGGTAAATGTTACTAGTTCGTACTTCCAATGACTGAAACAGGTTTTGAGATAGGTATTTGAAATCTATGGAAGAACAAATAAAATGAAAAACCTACTCCGGAATACCCATGAAAGCTGTCAGCAAGGCATTCGATAAAAATAACTCATAACGTGATTATTAAAAACAGGCGGAGATGAGCATTGATCAGCATCTACTGGTGTGGATATTGTCGTATACTATAGGAAGTCATCAAGTTGTGAACGTTAACGGTTACCAGTCGGAACCTTTTGTGGTTACATCAGGTATACCACAGAGTAGTCACTCGGGACTGTTAGGGATTGCAAAATGATCTTGAGGAATTTGCAGAAATCTGTGGCAATAGTAGCCTATAACTAAATCAAGACGAATGCCTCGAATAACTTTTACCAGAAATAGAAATCCCATTGATTTTCATTACCAAATAGAAAAGCATACAATAAAAACAGTAAATGAAGTACGCGATTGAGGAGTAATAATTGATTCCAAAATAATTTTTGAATCTCACATAGAAAAAACTGTTAATATATGTGATCGTTTATTGGGGTCGTCTGGGTAGTGGGTGAGCATTGGGAAATTAACGTGTGTTCAAGCAGGAAGGTCGCTTTTCAGTTTCGATGGCCTCGCGAATTATCCAAGAGAGAGTTCGAGACGGAGTTAGTTTGTGCTGAATGATGTTGTGATGTGCTGAATGATGTTTGGAGTTTGCGTTGAGGTATCTGTTTGTGTGTGTTGGCTTCCTGTAGACCGCGTGAGTGAAGGAGTTATTGGATTTTGTGATGATGACATTTAGGAATGGAAGGGAGTTTTTGGTTTCAATTTCCATTGTGAATTTTAGATTTGGGTGGAGGTCGTTGAGTTGATAAAGGAAATTATGGAGAGTTTCGGAGCCGTGGGGCCATATGACAAAAACGTCATCTACGTATCTGAACCAGCAAGAGGGTTTGTGGTCGAACCTGTCATCACCCTTGGTTTCGAAGTCTTTCATGAAAAGGTTTGCAAGGACTGGTGAAAGGGGATAACCTATGGGGGCGCCCTTCACTTGTTTGTAGAAAGTATCTTGGAAGAGGAAGTATGTTCTGGACATACAGTGACTGTATCATCTCGGGGGATGAGAGCTTTCTTAGTTTCGGTAGGGAGATTGGAGTTGTTGACAAGGGTGATGATTTTCATCTCAAGATAGGTTGTTGGATCCCTATCGGTGGGTTGAATCGAGTAGTGTACTCATTTTATCAACATAGTCAGAGGTGTTGAGAATAACTGTCGCGTTGCCTTTTGTCTGCTGGGAGAATGATCAGATCTGGGTTGTTGTGGAGACTTTTGAGAGAATGTCTCTCGACCGGTGTGATGTTGGACTTGGGAAGTTTTGTCCTCCTGAGAGTAGTAGCGATATCTTGTCGAGTTTTTTCTGCTATCATTTCAGGAAGGTGAGAGATAGCAGATTCGATTTGAGTGATGAGTGTTTTAATTCCAACCGATCCACAGATTTCTGCAAATTCGTCCAGGTCATTTTGCGATCCCTCACAGTCCGGAGTGACTACTCTGCGGCATACCTGATGTAACCACAAAAGGTTCTGACAGGTAACCGTTAACATTCACAACTTGATGGCCTCCTATAGTATATGACAATATCCACACCAGTAGATGCTGATCAATGCTGATCTCCGCCTGTTTCTAATAATCACGTTATGACTTATTTTTATCGAATGCCTTGCTGAGAGCTTGCATGAGTATTCCCGAGTATGTTTTTCATTTTATTTGTTCTTCCATATATTTAAAATATCTCAACCAACACCTGTTTCAGACATTGGAAGTGCAAACTAGTAACATTTACCCAGAAATATTATCAAGCACTTTCAAACATCACGCACTTTCGAATATACATTATCTTTTCGTTCTCGTTGGACCATAAACATATTACCTAATATTTAATGTGAGCACAATTTACTGAAGTAGTTGCAACAAATGATTAAAGCTTTACTTCTGGCTTAGTGAAGTTATTTCAAAATCAAATTGATATCAGTATATTACTCACCTTCTTAGCGGAATTTTTTCCAGCATAGGATTCGCAACTGCAGGATCTGACCAGCCCAGTTTTCCCATATCCGTCATGATTACCGTGGGGTTAACCGCATTCACTCGAATATTTTTAGGGCCATATTCTAAAGCAGCGGCCCTTGTGAAAGCATCAACAGCACCTTTGGTGGCACAATACACAGTATGATCATTTAGTCCGACCATAGATGCTTGAGAAGAAACATTAACTATAGATCCAGGTGCATTTCTTGATATGAGATTTTGGACAACAATTTTTGTTACATGTATCAAAGCTTTAACATTGATGCTGAATAACCTGAAATATACGAATATAACAAAAATTTTGTCTTCTCAATCTATTCATTATAAATAGATATACCATTGCATTAGTCATTATTGCCTATTGCTATATATTACATATATCACTGATGAAGAAAATAGTTCCAAGAGTTACATTACGAGGATGGTCCCAGAAGTATTCGCCTATCCTAGAGATGACGGTAGTTGTTTGAAAACTATCACTGTATTAGAAAGTTAAAAATCTTTAAAGCGTATGTTCCAAGTTTGAAGATGCTGCTTTGTGTAGCCAAAACATAGACAAAACCTACATAACCCAAATGGAACACAGTCTAAATACAGTACTTAATCAAAATTATTTCGAATCTGAAGGGAAAATTTATAAACAAACGGATGGACTAGCGATTGGATTCCCACTATCTAGCATTATATCCGAAATATACCTGCAAACCATAGATGAGAAAATCTTAACAATAATAAAAACACATGATGAAAAAGGAGAATGGTTCAGATAGGTTGACGATGGACTGTACGTATCACAAAACAATGGAATAAGAATAGATCAAATAAAAATAGAAATTAACGAAATAAATCAAAAACTATGTTTCAGCATTGAGGAAGAACACAACCCAAAACTTAACTACCTGGACATAACCATAGGATATAATCACAACAAAACACAATTTCAAATGGCAATGTACAGTAAACCTACACAAACAAGCTCCACCATACCCGCAAGTTCAAACCATCCAACATCACACAAAATGGCTGCCTATAACGCATTCATAAATAGAATGTTAAGGATACCACTCAGCAATGAAGCCCGAAACAAAGAACGGAAAGTCATATACCAAATAGCGAACGAAAAAGGATACACCCAAAAGACAATAGATAAACTAGAAAACAGAATCGAAGTACAAGGATTAAGGATCAAGCCACCCCAACAGACAAAACAACAAAACGATGGACATCATTTACGTAC
Source organism: Leptinotarsa decemlineata (assembly GCF_000500325.1). Taxonomy (NCBI): domain Eukaryota; kingdom Metazoa; phylum Arthropoda; class Insecta; order Coleoptera; family Chrysomelidae; genus Leptinotarsa; species Leptinotarsa decemlineata. Next base: position 61,130 of record NW_019291713.1, on the reverse strand, counting down.
GTAGGACACCAAACCAAAAAACTAACAAACGTCTTCAAACCACTGAACATCAACATCACATACAAGCCAAACACGAAGATAAACATTCGATTGTCTAGACGTTTCCAGAGAACGAAAAAGGATGAGAGTTTCAAATTTTGGATATCGATGTAGATGACAGTGATCTATCGTTTGAAAATATTTTCATCACCGCATTTTTGCATATCTACATGTAACAGATATCAACTTAGTAATTTCAAATTGAACACCCTATATATTATATCATTTTTGAATTCTGCATCAAGATCCAAATTACTTTTGTGGAACCATGTTCTATACCTATCTCTCACCGCTTTCAAAATATAAATTTTTTATATTTTTTCCAAGTTTTTTGGCGAAAACATATTATTTTAAATATTTAATATCGCACGAATTACCTGATACACCGAACTCAAATTCTAGCAACATTGAGATAAGGTATGGTGGTTGTTATTTCAGAACAAAACTCAAATCTTATTTCATACAGAGTGTCGGAAAAATAAGTCTCAATTTGTATCTTTGACAAACGACCATAACTAATTTCTTTTTCAAATGGAATACCATGTATATTATTCAATTGTCGAATTTAGGCAACCAATGTGTGTGATATGAATTCTCTGATTTTTTTGCTTCTTTACAAATATAACATTTCAAATACAAACTTCGGTGAAAAATGTATTATTGAACAAATCGAATAATGAATAATAACTTTATATTAGTTCAAATTTAATGGAATACGAGAATGAAATTTCATTTCAAACATTACTATTTTGACGGAAGAATGAACACCTTTCAAAATTAAATTTATAACAAAAATAATTCTACTATTAAAAACAAGAACTGATATTGTGAAACTAGCTTCCCAATTATTTGACTTCTGATACTGACATGACAAAAATTCAACAGCTCAGGTGCTTGAAATGCTGGCCATGTCGTTGCTTTGCAGATTTCCGACCGGTCGATTTTCTGGAAAGCACAAATAACCCGATTTTTCACTTCCTGTTTTGCATTGATAGGTATTCTATATACCTGTTCTTTGATTTTCCTCAGAGGAAAACATTTAGGGGAGTCGGACCCGGTGATCGAGGAGGCCAAATCTAAGGACCCAAACGTCGTATACACCGATCTTCGAACATATCGGTTAGTTTCGTACTCACTTCATGTGTGTAATGTCCAGGAGCTCCAGGAGCTGATTGTGATTCATCAGCCCATGTAATTTTTTTTCAAAAAGTTTGGATCTTCGTATGTTCATGTTAGTGCCATTTCGCAAAATTCTACCCGTTTTAGTGGATTATTCCTATGCAAAGCTTGCAGCCTGATAAATTTATAATTGATCATATTATGTTTTTGTAAAATTCTCAATATAGAAGTTCGAGATATTCCCAAATCAACCGCAGCACTACATACTGATGCATGAGAATAAGCAAAAAAATACCCTAAAATGTTTATTTCATTATTCATATCACCAGTCACCGGACTCACTCGGTTTTCTGAGGCAAGAACTTTTCCATAGTTGGGGTAAATTCGTTCAATTCTTCTGAATTTTCTTTCATTTATTGCCGGCAAATTAGGATACAACTCATTAAATTTTCTACGGGTTCTTGATATGAAATTAGCGCACTCACCATGAATATAAAACAAGTTTAGGATTTCATAGTTCGAATAAATCATTATTATCCATCTTCACTACTTCAATATGACAATCGGACTAATCAAATAAGTTATTGTCAAATCCATTCTTTTGTTTTTTAAATCAGACTTAGATCATGACCGAAATTCAGTTGCGAATTGAATTTTTCAGACTGATTTAATAATATTCAAAAGTATTTCTTGGAAAAACAATCTCAGTTGGTCACAATAATTTTCAATCCAAAGGAGTGAATTTTCGAAGGCCCGAGACCTACGTCATTTTTGCAAAGATGACATTTTGAGAATCGAAGGATATTCGAAAAACTGCGTTACATTTACCAGGTTACATTTGCCATACCAGGTTAGGTTAGGTTAGGTTAAGTTACATTTATCATAAATTTAATTTCAAATATTCATTGGATTTCAGATTGACCAATATTAGTTTTCCAAGGATGGGTATTTTTAGTTTACAAGCGTTGCGGCNTGGTTTTGAATGATTTGTATCGTGTATCACTTTTACATACTTCATAACAACACCGTTTTGTTGTTCCTTTTCATACAGATAACATAATTATAATGGAGTATAAAATTTTTTTCTGATTATTTTGACTTACTACATTAATTTTTTTCACTTTTTCACAATTAATAAACTTTCATTTATATTATAATTTTTAAAACATGTGTTGCGGGCCCTTTGATATGGTTGTTTACTAAAACAGTACGAAAAAGATGGCTGATATTGACGCATGCGCACAAAAATGTGATGAAAAGGCCTATACCTAGAAAATTATTCATGACGAATACGAAGTTATTTCATTAATTTACTTATACAAAATGGAGTTCAGGAACCTTGGCCAGAATTAAATGTTCAAGTCATGATTGTACTGATCTCATAACCGAATATTCAAAATAATCCCTCTCATAACTCATATAAAAGGAAAGCCTCAAAAGTTATACGAACCTGTCTACATCATCTTCTTCAACTTTCGTCAATGGTCCTAAAATAGCTAAACCGGCATTATTCACCAATAAATCAATGGGTCCTATATCTTTCAATCCTTGAGGCATGGAACATATGTACCAAATATGCCAAAGATGTCTACAAAATTATCTCAGTTATTATTAAAAAACTAATTATTTTTGAAAACTTTGACACCCTGTATCTCAAAAGTTAAGGCGTTCAGGACATACGTCCATAGGACGTTTTTTCCTTAAAATGGGTCTAAGAATTACCTCCTTAAATATTAGCATGTGTTTAAGCAACACCCTGTATACTCTTATCAAAAAGTTAAGTATCGTCATAAGAAGAGGACATTATATTAGAAGAAGGTAATGTTGCAAACGGAATATTTTTAGGAGAGATTATTTTTTTTTGGAAAAATCTATTTTGGTTTAGATAAGATTAGGTTAGGTCAAAAGTGTGTGTGTCTATTCGACAATTTACCGCAACCCGTAAGTGTTTATTGCGGCATACCTCATTCAAACTCTACCAAATAAACCCAGCCTCTTGACGAAGCCGATTAGTTCATGTGGTGAGAATTCTTTCAGGTCAGATGGTAGAAGTGTAGTCCTACCAAACATTTTCCAAACAGAGGCAACACACACTGTCCGAGTCTCTGCATATGATGATTCAGACGATAGTGTGAGGAGGCCTGTTAGACATCGTAGTTCATCCCTACTGCAGTCCAACGAATGTTTGGTTTCAAACTTCGAAGGGTGAATGAACGCCTTGAAGTGAGCCAATCCTGAAAGATTTTGCTAGAAGACTTCAAATATTCTTGCTATCCATTTGTTCAATGTTTGTTTGGCAAAACCCAAAGCAATGCCAATGACAGGTTCTGGTCCGATGAAGCTACTTGCAGTACCTTCCTTTGCAAGGAAGTCACCAGCCCCATTGCCTTCCAAGCCAGGAATCCAGACCAGATACAATTTTTTCTATTGAGGAGAGTCGTTTTTGACAGTTTGCTACCAATTTAGACGTTGCTCGGTAGAGCCAAGAGCTTCCTACGCCGCTTGACTGCCCGAGTAAATTTTTGACTTGTGTGTGAGGTTAGATTATACCAATCTCTCCGCACATAATTCAATAGCATAGATTTCCGCTTGAAATACAGTCACATAGGTCCCTAGGCAGGGTCTGCAAGTGAAAACAGCTGCACCAGAGCCTGAAGGTGTGTTTGATTCATCTGTGAAGCAACAACTATCTGCTCTTGAAATTTTCTTCTTCATATTTTGGCTTTCTACTTGTCAATTATTTTTCCAAAGAAAGGAAGTTTTAACTCAAAAAATACAAAGATATGAAAAGTAAAATATCAACAGAACATGTTGAGAAAGTGATAGAAGCGAATAAAAATGTTCTTTGCTAAACCGCTAAAAATTGCTACGAAATAAAACGCATTTGGAAATTGATTTTGCAATTTTCAAATTCAACTTCGTTTGCAGTATGAAATTGCAAGTTTTAAGTAGGTATGTAGATACCATGAGATGAAAAATTATACTTGTAATTAAATTTTGAAATAATTTTTCAGTAAGGGTTTTCTGTTATTACTTAGTCACTCAGTGTCCTGGCGATGTCTTGAATTTATTGGAGCCTCTGGAGACACCCTACATTTTGTTTTACGAAATAGAAGACATTGGCAAATCAAGATCTATAGATGATGCGGTGCTGTAGGTTTTTCCGGGTTTTCCTGCAGCTGAAAAAGCAAATGCGCCACTGGAATCAATGAAGTCGCACGGAGCGCCAATTAATTTTTGTTGTTTCATAATTTCATGATTTATATTACTTTCTTCTTTATTACATCATTTACCTTTTCTTGATTCTTTGGGGAGTATGTTTCGTCTGTCAGTTTTCTTACAAACGATATTAATTTTTTATATGCAGTCATCACCTTGCATAATGCGGGTCAATTAATTGATTCCTAGTAGTTTGTTATGGTCCTATTGGTATTTACTACCTGACTGATACGTATTCTTCACCTAAGATGATTGAAACTACTGCTTACAAGCCATGTTTATGTTTTTATATGCATCTACACGAATCATTATCTTGCATTGTGAGAGTTAATTGATGAATTCGTAGCATTTTTATGGTGTGTAGGCTTTCACGGCTGGTCTCTAACGAATCGTCCGATGTTCCCGGGTTTATGAGCCATAGTCTGCATTTTTTTATACCTGACGTTTCGTTTGCTACTGCGGCAAGACATCATCAAAGGATGTGTGGCAACGGCCTGAGTAACTTACCTTGCTGCGATGTGCAAACTGAAAATGGTCCCGACCATGCCCCCTCCCAGGTTGAGTACCCTGAAATAGAATCTTCCCTACACGGTTACTGTGTGCAGAACATCCCATCTTGTCCATCCACCCCACTCCTCCGGAGCGGTCCTCAACTTACTGATGGGCACTTCAGCAAGATTGACATCTGACTGACTGCGATGGAAAGCCAGCCTTTAGGTGCTTTTACTTTCTAATCTAATATTTCATTGAGTCGTGACTTTACTTGAATGTAATTATTGCATGGGGCCCCCAAAAACTAACCGGAGATGAATGTCTTTAAATCGCTTTCCCTGTTGAGTGCCTCATGTAGATCGCGCAGCGCTGGACTGTTGTGTGATCGTTTTCTGCATGTTTTCTCATACACTGTGTCCGTAAAGTATGGAACAAATTCATTTTTAGTTAAACAGGTCATTTTAAGAAATAATCCTGAAACACGTCGATTTTTGATGTTAATTTACCGTGTTTTAAAATAATAATCTAATATAAAGGGTGAATTACGTTCGAGTAATGACGTCACCGTCATTTTTTTAAATGAAACACCCCCATTTTGTCTCAATTTTCGGGTTACTCTAGCTGAGCTGATTCCAAAAATGTATCACATGTTGATTCCAATTGGTACAGGGTAGACAAAAATACAGTAGTTGTGTGTGTGCTAATAAAGTAACGCGTTACATTCTTTATTAGGTAAATTAACAATATTATCAAAAATACTTATTGTCTAGCGGCAATTTGAATTAGGGAAATCAAGAATTATAATAGATTCAGAGGTAGTGTGAAGGTTTTACTCTTTGATCATCCCTTCTATAGCTTGGATGAATTTTTTATAGCCAAATTATCTGAATGAACTCATTATCCATATCTGTCATTGCTGAGGCTCAATTATGTGAATTATATATATATAAAACAAATATAGATTTTTCGAGTGTGCACGATATAAATCAAAAATTAAACAATTTGTGGACACAACACTTCAAAAAGGGGGGCAAACCGCGGACACGTGTTTCTGGCTATTGGCCTCATCAGCGCGGTGCAACCAAGTGTAAAGATGGGCAACACTTGTTGCCCATCCTGCCGAAAGCCGAAAGCAGGAAACAACATAGACGCACGGAGTCAACAACAGAAGTGTTATGTCCACTATTTGTTACATTTTTCTAGCCGTAGCTAGAAAACAATTTTGGGGAGGTTTGGTTTGGTGGAACAGTAGAAAAACATGAAATATAAAAATAACGAAAGAAAGTAAATGGTGTTACATGTTCATATATATTTATTAGAAAACCATTAGAGAAATCTTAACTTTATTTAGTTTTATAGCTTTCTTTGCAGCAAAAATTCAATTACCTTCTCGGTGTCGATGTCAAATCTACGGTGGATTGACATTAACGCCAAACCGTTTAGTCGTTCCTGGCTTGTGGAGTTTCTTGAACAAGTTTTGAGGTGTTTCAGAGAAGAGAACGTCCTTTCAGGGGTACATGTGGAAGCAGGTGGTGTCGCCAAGATCTTCAATATTCTCTTTCAAGCACCTGGTACGTTTTGCCAAGGACTTGATGAAATTTCTAACGGAATTTATGATTCCAATAGTACTTGTATCTGTAGAGTAGGGAGGGTGAGTGTAGGCCCACAGCACTTAGGCCACATGAGACCCATTGTACATCCTCCCGAAGAGTTGTCCTCCTAGGCCATCGTCCATCCTGTTTTTTTCCAGGAAGGTGGCTAGGTCACTAGGAGACATCTCCTTTATATCGGCAGGTGCACGCCAAGAGTCGCCGAATAAACACTCTCTTATTGACGATATCTCCGGACACTCCCATAGCACATGCCTGAAAATTTCATCTTCCTGTTCACACATCCTGCATAGAGGTATGTCCACTGGCCCCATATTATGGAGGTGTTTTCTTAGCTGACAGTGGCCAGTCAGAAATCCTACTGTAAAGCGTAGATTTTTTCTAGTCATCGCCAGATATTTCTTCGGCGCCATCTTTCCAGGGATTGAGCATGGGTGTAACGTTTGTCTAGTCCCGCTTCCTTGGCTGAAGAGTCGGCAATGCGATTACTTTTACTCCTGTCGTGCCCTTTAATCCACCTCAGGATAATGGTACCCAGGCTTTGGCTGAATTTTCAAGGCCAATAGGGCTTGTTTGCTATCAGTGCAGAATACCACGATGGTATTTTTTCCCATTCCCCACTTAATCCTCAGGCTTAATGATCTGGAGTACACTTCACATCCTGAGCCTTCTTTGGTTTTTTCGCCGTCTGTATATATGCGTATTGCATTTGTAGCATCTGACTCTGTGTTCTGTTACACTTGTATTTTGTAGGGTTTATTAAACACAAACCTGTGTTGCGCAGTGAGCGCTTCTCGCCATAGGCTCAGCCTCAAATGACCCATTCCTACTTCGAGGTTTACACCAGCTGTGCGCAGTCGTAACATGGTCATTAACGCAACCTCCTCAACGTACAGGTCCAGAGGGGACAGACCAATCATTAATTCAATTGCCGCGGTTGGTGTTGTTCTCATGGCTCCTGTGATGTTCAAACAAGCGAATCGTTGTATTTGATATAATTTTTGGCTGGCCGTTGCTTGTAGAACTTTCGGGGGGATCAATCCCCCTTGATCCCCCTTGGCTACGGCCTTGCGAACAGTGTGTGGAATGGAAAGTGTAGGTAATTTGAGACTGGCCTGAACGAATTGTTCTTTTAGATGATTTTCTTCCTTATGCGAGGAATTGGGCAAATGTCGGATATGCGGTTGGTTACCTCGTTCACAGACAGATGGGGTTATGAAAAACTTGTTGTTTGCCGTTCGCTTCAGCCTAGGAATTCGATTTTCAATTATCGGAAATCATAGACATTACCCTGCACTGACGAGTGGCCAAACAGCCCGAAACCGCCAATATTATGTAACTGAATTTCAAGTTCAGGAAAAGAGAGGATGTTGAATAAATAAAAAATAAAATGTTTGTTTGAAGGTGATTGACAATGTTTCGTGGTGTATTTCATCAGTTCGGACTTCCATTTTCTGATATAATATAAATTGATTTGAAATCCCTGAAAAAAATAAAAAGATTAACCGAAAATAACAATTTTATTGAAACAAAAGACTTGAATTACAAAGAAATAAGATACAAGCAACAAATTAAACTAGGAGAAACCATCAAATCCGTAATAGCAGAACATATTTGGACTCACCAACATAACATCAAGTGNATGTATTCATCTGTAGAATAAAAACAGTGATTCAAAAAAATGATTTCAGTTTTTGCTTGAAACAGTAGAAACTGAGTTGTTTTATGTGACATGGTAACTTATTATAAAATCTCAAATTCAATGAATTATTTTGTGAGGTGCTCAGTCTGAATCTCTCAGTTCTTATCAGATTTCCTGATATTGTAGGATATTCATGTTGTTGCGATTGTAAAACGTATTTTGATTTATTTTTATGAATTTCAATCAATGTTTCATATACAAAAGCTATAGGAAGCGGCATTATTTTGAGATGAATAAAAAGTGGGCGACAATGATCTTTCTTGCAATATAAAAATGTTTTTGGAATGACAAGAATCCCCCCACAGCACTATGCCATATACCATATAATATACTTACTCAACAAATCATTGTTTCTGGCAACAGCTATAACTTCAGCTTGGCATTTTACTAATTGAACCACAATTGCTCTGCCAATTCCTAAAAAAATAAATGAGTTAATTTTTGAAATTGATTGCTTCCTACCTTTCTTTGCAAGATATCCAAATTTTTTGTATAAAGGTGGAGAAGTAGAAATGCAAATAGGTATCTCTCCTAAAAATATACCATTTTTGAAAAATGTTTGAATTACAAACTGAAATGGAAAATGTGTTTTTGTATAATTCAATGTTCATATAAAAATGGTTGTTTTCGAAAGTATGCTTTCATTCGTAAAATTCAATGTTTATATGAAAGTATTCGTTTCGAGAGAGTTTTTTTTTGTGTCTGTTTGTGCCTGAAAGTTACTTCTTTGTATGATTTACACATCTTTGTAAAGAGTTTATAATCTTCAAATACATTTCAAGCAAATTCATCAGGTACATTTTAATTGTTGTATGTAGAGGCGGGGTTCAGTGTGCATGATAACAAGTCATCATTCAATTGCTTAATTGAAATGAATTGTTCTTTCGAATTACTATTCACATTTAGTTCTATATAAATTACGAAGTTTTCAGGAAAAGCTGTGTGCGACGTTATTTCGTGACAATGATTTTAATTACAAAAATATAATGATCAATGGCAATCGCGTTATGGCCACTGGAATATTTACCTGAAATATAATGTCATTAGTGTAATATGCGAACCTGCAGAACCTCCAAGCGATATAACGTGTTTGCTGGGTAAACTCACTCCAATTTAACTTATTCTGTTTCAGTTCATATATAATGGTAAAGTGAATGTACAAATCTTTTGCAAATTTGTTCATCGACCTGGGTTTCTTTTTGTTTATCGAATTGATATGATCCAGTTGTTCAAGTACGAATCAGGTAATTACAACGAAGGAATCACTACTATTATTCGATATTGGGCCAGTTCGCCTCTGTTCCTACCTCGATCCACACTCGGCACGTTTTACCTAGAGGGCGACGTATAAGTGAAATTTCCCGAGACTGTTTCCATTTTACGTTCGCCTGATCGCAAGATGTTTCAGATAGGTCGTGGTATTTGAATTCAAAATAGTTCTGAGATGATAGTAGACAATATTGTGACTTACCTTGGCTGGCACCAGTAACAATTGCACGTTTTCCTTTAAAATTGATCTCCATTTCAACACTACACCGTGTTAATATGAAATATAAAATGATCTGATCTGTTACTGCTCAACTGGATTAGTGTTGATAAAGATGTTGATTGCCATTTGACTATTCTCACAAACGATATTAATTTTTTATATGCAATCATCACCTTGCATGATGCGGGTCAATTAATTTATTCCTAGTAGTTTGTTATGGTCCTATTGGTATTTACTACCTGACTGATACGTATTCTTCACCTAAGATGAGTGAAACTACTCCTTACAAGCCATGTTTATGTTTTTATATGCATCTACACGAATCATTACCTTGCATTGTGAGAGTTAATTGATAAATTCCTAGCATTTTTATGGTGTGTAGGCTTTCACGGCTGGTCTCTAACGAATTGTCCGATGTTCCCGGGTTTATGAGCCATAGTCTGCATTTTTTTATATCTGACGTTTCGTTTGCTACTGCGGCAAGACATCATCAGAAGATGTGTGGCAACGGCCTGAGTAACTCAACTTGCTGCGATGTGCAAACTGAAAATGGTCCCGACCAGGCCCCCTCCCGGGTTTAGTGCCCTGAAATAGAACCTTCCCTACACGGTTACTGTGTGCAGTAACCCAGTAACATCCCATCTTGTCCATCCACCCCCGCTCCTCCGGAGCGGTCCTCAACATACTGATGGGCACTTCAGCAAGATTGACATCTGACCTAGTGCGGTCGAAAGCCAGCCTTTAGGTGATTTTACTTTCTAATCTAATATTTCATTGAGTCGTGACTTTACTTGAATGTAATTATTGCATGGGGCCCCCAAAAACTAACCGGAGACGAGTGTCTTTGAATCGCAAACAAGTTTTTCTCACTGAATCTGCAAAAGAAGTGAGTTTGAAATCTGATTAAAAAGTTATTATACTTACCGTAGCCGCCTGATAGTGACTTTCGGGGGTGGTCTCTGATTCTGCTTGGTTGGCCTCTTGTGTTTGTCTCTCTATCGGAATCTTGGGCTTTCCCTGTTGAGTGCCTCATGTAGATCGCGCAGCACTGGACTGTTGTGTGATCAAACTCTTTCGAACACGTTTTCTGCGTGTTTTCTCATATACGCGTCTACCTAGTTGATGTTTAAGTCCAGGTCCAGGTATATGTATCTATTTGGTATGTATCTTGGAGCATTTACGGCGGCTCGCACGCAATCGTTCATGAACGTCTGGATACTGCGTCTGTTTGTTGCTACGCACTGGCTTCTGGCAGTGCAGGCATACAGGATGATTGGAAATAGTACGGTCTTGGTCAGCAACAGTTTTACGGGGTGCCCATGTTGCTTCTGCGACCTATGATCGGATGTGTTTTGTCGGGCTGAAAATGGTCCTGGTGCTTTTGTTCTTATAATGGGACTAGGTGTCGGACGTTCGACTGCTATTGAACCTAATTGGTTCGACCCTTCTTCAATTTTTGGGAGAATCTTTGTGTTATGAAGGGACGATACTCATGTCTTGTTGATAATCAAGCTCTCTTCCTCATGGTTGTTTATGTTTTTCTATGGTCGTTCTGAATACCCTCGCACAGTAACTTCTGGTTCCATTAAGAACTTTTGTGCGTTCGAAAGTGATGTCATGTCTGCCCTCGTGTTCTGCGTGTTCGTCAACTGCCGATTTATCTGTTAGGCCATAGCGGCTATTCTCTATCGATTTTGTGGGCTTGAAAATGACCCTAACTCTATGTTTTTCGAAGATCCTTTCAATTCGTTCCTTCACACCACTTATGTGGTGCAGGAAACTTTTTCCATTGGCCGTTCGCTACAATGTCACCGTGCAAGAATTCAAATGTTCCAGAAAATTGGCTAATTCCTATTCCCCGCACGCGCGTAACATAAGGATAATTTCAACCGTGAGGAAAAGAGCTTGAACTTCAACAAGACCGGCACGTCAGAACACCCAATAATTGAAGAAGAGTCGGGCCAATCAGGTGCAGAAGCAGTCGGTCGTCCGACACTCAAGTACAAACGCACCAGGGCCGTTTTTAGTTTGCGTATCGGAGCAAGGTAGATAACTTCGACCGTTGTCACATCGCCTTTGATAGTATCTGCGCAGTAGCAGACTGAAAGTCATGTATAAAAACCTGCGGACCACGGCCAATAATCCCGAAACATAGGACAATTTCCTATTGTTCTGTTCTATTGCTTTTTACTAGCACCTCTGATTCTAATCTTCAACTTCACTTTTAAAAGCCTCTAAAAACTTATTGTCACGTATCAGTCTCAAATGTTAGCAGGTTAGCAAATGTTTGCGCTCGAATGATGATTCACCGAAACCAGAGGCGAAAATGCCTCGAAAATGCATGGTTGAATCTTAGGCATCGTCAGGTGTAGCTGACGTGCGAGATTCACAAGATTTTTTACAGAGATCCGATTACCGAAATTGGGTCGCTCAAACGACCTGAGGATGAACTGGAAATAATTTTACCCATTCTCATAAAATTATATAGAGCTAGTCTGGCGTGGAAATATATCTACACCCTAGATCGGTACGACCAATAAGCCTTACTCCTTCCTGTTGGAAAAACTTGAGGGAATACTGGACGGACACAATAGGAAGATGGCTTTATATGCAATCCTCCTGAATAACCACCAGTATGCATATCAAATCGTGGGCAATTTCTCGTAAAGAACAATTTTGATTAGCATAATTTTTGTAACCGGCCAATCCTAAATTAAAAAAAAGACGTTTTTACTGAATAAATTTTTATGTGGTAATATTTGCTTACCCATAACATTTATTTGATTCCTCACACTTCCAGTAACCATACATTTTCTTGTTTTCTTTCTGTCAAATGCACCATAGTCCCTCAAATTTCTTTCTAATCGTTTAAACATTTGGATGTTCGCAATACGACGATTCGGGTATAGCTCAACATACATATTCCTTGCCAAAAGAGGATTTCTATTTGATTTTGCATAACTAAGTAGCATATCCGCCCTTTCATGATTTGAATACAGCTTTGATATGTTCATGAACATCTGACAGTTCTCAACAGATATCAACAACGCATTCATTTTTCCTGTTACAGAAACCAAGCAAAGCCTACGCCTGTAAGATGGTAAATGAATTGAGATGCTATTTGATCATACCAAATTATACAACAACCGAATTTCGACCAAAAACTGATATTTTCATGACTTCCAGGACTGAGAGTTATAAAAATAATAAGAATTTTAATTGATTAGGGAGAAATAAGCCTCGAAAGAAGGATTACGGCCATAAAAAAATTCCAAAACGAAAAAGTACGAATTTTCATTGTGTTAGGGTAACTACCTGTCGAATTTTTTGAATTGTCTGAATTATATTTTGAGGAAATCCAAACAATTTACAAAAGAAGTAACGACAGGACCACAACTCAAAAGTGTTGTCACTGATGATGGTAGTTATTTCAAATGAAACGCTATAAAAATATAAAAGTGATACATCCTTGGATTGTGAATTTATTGCTTTATCAATATCTGTAATAAAACTACAGAGGTATTGCATTGCTGTCTTCATTTTCAAAAATTTTCGATAAATCCTATCTCAACAGACTTGTATCCTTCTGTAAAAAGTATAACCTATTCGCTAAGAGCCAATATGGACTCCAATCTGGTTTATCCACCCAATATGCTACTCTTTCACTGGTCAATCATGTTTTATCCAAATTCGAAAATAGCGAAAAATCGATCAGTATTCTATTTGATTTGTCACGTGATACCATCAACCATCAACTTCTCCTCGATAAGCTTTATGATACTGAAATTCACGGACAAAGTCTAAAATTGATTAAGACTTATCTGACTGACAGATCACAATCTGTTAAGGTTAGGCTCAAATCTGGAATATATCATTCTGAAAATCGTGACATATTAACAGGTGTTCCTCAAGGTAGTGTCATGGGTCCTACTCTCTTTCTCTTATCCGTCAACGACATCTCCAATATCAATCAACAACATTGTACTGTACAGTTTGCTGATGATACGTCCTTCCTATTGAGTTCTTCTTCTTGTGAAGGGTTATCTGACCAGGCTGATATTGCAGTTGCTGATATGCTTATTTACTGCGCCAGAAACGGTCTCGTACTAAATAGCAATAAATCATCTAATACCACTGTTTTCTTGCTTAGAGAAATGGACTTCAGTATATTGGTTAGAGTTAATACTAAATCTATTGTGCAGGAAAAATCAGTCAAATTCTTAGGGTTGAACATTGACTCCCAATTATCCTGGAATGATCATATTGACTCTATTTCTATAAAATTATCCAAGCAGTGTTTCGTTATTTGGAATCTCAGAAATTCTGTCCCCATAAATATTTTATTAAGCTACTACTATGCCTATGTTCACTCAAGTCTAAATTATTGCTTAGTCTGCTACGGTAACATGTTTTATCGAATATTTATTATTACATCGTCATAGTACACTTCGACTACAATAATATTTTCCTTTTCCATTTTTTGATATTCTCCTAAATAACAATTGCATTCGAAAAAAACGAAAAATAACATTTTTGATTTTCCCTGTATGACTCGATAAGGGCGAGAGTCCTCGTTAATTTTAGTCGACCATTTTATTGCTTTCGACGACAGTTACCTTTTTTCCCATTTAATAGTCTTCGTATCTGTTACGGTTTAGAATATAGCAATGTTACCACATGATAAAAGACGCCCTGTACACTTATCGATAGAGAATTTTGTACTCTATCTATTGATGCTATTTATTTTTTCCATATTTGAATTTTTTGCTTCTTTTCAGGTTATGATGTTGAACGATTTTTGGCCAATTTTTCTCTACGAATTCAAATAGATCGAAAGCGCGACCGAAACAGCCCGAAAAATCAACCAGGCATTTGGCAATGATACTGTTAATGAACGCACTGTTTTACGTTGGTTTGCGAAATTTCGTTCATAAGAAATTTAAGCCTCGAAAATGAGGCCCGAAGTGGCCGATCCACAGTAATCCAGGACGACGATTTGAGGACTTTGGTGGAGACTGAGCCATCACAAACGATGTGTGGGATGGCGGAAGAACTGGGAGTCAACTCAACAATTAATAACGTTTCGAGGTCTTTTGCGGTACCAAAATGATCGTGTTTGGATCGGATCATCACGTGTGATGAAAAGTGAATCCTCTACGACAACAGGAAATGTTCAGCACTGTGGTTGGACACCGATGAGCCACCCAGGCGCTTCCTAAATGGCAAAAACTACCAAACTACCTATGCGACTATATTTTAAGCGAAAATTTACGACATTGAATGGGATTGTTTCACGCTATGGAAAAATGATATTGGGTTGCTTACAGACTGATCGAGTTAGGGGTATATTATACTTATCAAGCCTAATCAGTCCCAAGATCTCTTTATATTTACAGAAAAAAGAACAAATCGAAAAGCAAGAATTTAAATTGGCCGCGTGTCTGTTGACCAATAAAATTGATCGTATCTAGAGCGGAGTTGCCAAGTGTATTGGTTTCAAATATCCAATCACAGATCTGATGGCCTAATTTACAGACGCCAGTTTTGTTGTTATTGTTATCAACTCGTTGTGAATACAACTGTTACAATTATCTAATTGAAGAATTATTCGGCATTGAAAATGTAGGTATGTCATATCAGATCCATTCTTCTTGTTTTTGCAACATTAAGTTTCAACTCTTTCTTAGCTGACAGCACGCGTAGGAACAATTCGTTTTTTTATCGAGTTTAGTTTGTGTGTGTTTCAAAAGTGTTTTAGAGACATATTTGAATATTGATATGGTGCATTCTTGTGCTGATTTTAATTGTGCGGAAAGGCACAAAAAAACAGAAAGCGCATTGGTTTCATATGAGTTTAGGTTCCAAAGGATAAAATGAAGAGAAAAAAATGGGTGGAAGTATTGAAAAGAAAGAACTACAATCATTCCACTCTTCCAAGACTTTATAGAAATCATTTAAAAAGTGACTATAAATGAAAGGGGAACGAAAATATTGAATATGATGACACAGTTTTTTATTTCAACTTCCAGTATTCTTCACAGAAAGTAATATCTGGAGTTAATACTGATGCTGAAAGAATGAAACAAAATGAATTAATATTTTTGCAAAAAAATCAAATGCCTTTCATTTTATTTCATTAAATTTTATCATATGAATAATGGTATTATTTCGGGACTTTTTGTTGGATCAGTTCGAGTACAATCAACTCTTTCTATACTTGACCTCATTCAACCTTCCTCTCAAATTTTGGAAGATCCAACAGATTACCCAAGCAAGCCTATAATACTTGAATTTAATATCAATATTAGAAAGAGGTAGGTATGTAAGAATCGTTTTTTTATATAATAAATTGAATTTGAACAGATTGGGGATTGTAGACTAAATTGAATATTTGAAATGATTCTTTAATCCAGTTTGCTATATTTTTTGTTTTTAATAACTGTATATTATTAAATAATGCATAAAATCATAGTTTAGGTAATTATTTTGTGATCTTTCGACTTTTTGTACTGATTTTAGATTTATAACTTATTTCCAAACATGATTTTTCGTGTACGTTTTATTCCATATGTAGAATTTTTCATTATTTGAAACGTTAATGGGTCCATATACACTTCCATAATTGAATTGATGATTATAGGCTTCGTAAATTTTACGATTTGGCAATGTTGATTATTTATATTGTTCCTATTGGTCAATCGAACAAGAAGCGGGAATAGGGCCGTGACGTCACCAGCCTACCGCATTCGATTTTGAATAATTAATTACGGCAAAACTACGGTACGGTACTATCAAGTGCACTACAAACCAAAAATTATGAAACAAGCTCATTGTGTGCGGAGAAATTGGAAGAATCAAACCTCATACACAAGTCAATTAAAATGTTCTCGGGTTGGCACCTATAGTCTAAATTGGTAGCAAATTGCCAAAAATAACTCTCCTCGATAGGAAGACTTTACAGATTGCCTCTGGTCTGGATTCCTGGCCATATTGAAGGGTGCTGCAAGCAGCTTCATTGGACCAGAACCTGTCATTGGCATCACTTCAGGCTTTTCCAAACGAAGATTGAACACCTGGATGGCAAGAAGATTTATGGACTTCTGGCAGAATCTTCCAGGATTGGCTCATTCTAAAGCGTTTATTCACCCTTCGAAGCTTGATAGCAAACATTTGTTGGACTACAGTAGAGATGAATTAAGAAACAGTCCTACCTTTTTGAAGGTCACTGTCATTTGAATCATCATATGCGGAGCCTCGGACTGTCGTTGCGGTTGAAGATCGAATAGACTCACTCACTTTGGACTTAACCTAACCTAACATACTGTATGGTGGTCAGCGGCTGGTGTGATTCATTATAACTTTCTGCAACCGGGTCAAACCATCACAGCAGAGTCCTAGCTTGAGGAAATCAACGAAATGTTCCAAAAATTGCGTTAGCAGCAGCCGGCTCTGGTCAATAAAAGAGGTCGAATTCAGCTCCACGGCAACGCACGTACGCACGTTTCACAAATCACGTCCGAAAATTAAATGAATTGAGCGTCGAATTTCTACTTCACTCGTCATACTTCTTCGCCAACCGTCAACCATCTTTTGAGGCACTTCGATGAATTTCTCTTCGGTAGAACCTTCGCCAATCAGGACCGGGCAAAAACGGCCTTAGTCGTTTTCATGGAATCCCGAGCACGGAATTTTCATGTTGACGGAATTGATAGACTTTTGTTATGTTGGCAAAAGTGCACTGATTCAAATAAGTATTTACTGAAACATTACAACCTGATACTTAGAGTACCTGTGTGACTAAACTTATGTAGTTCATTCAATTCGAATCATACGTATGTCATTTATATAATCACAATATTTATTTATTCTCGACATGGCAAAAAAACAACTCATAATAAAAAAATTACAAGAAACAGTCCAACTCCAATTGTACAGATATCAAACGAAGAAAATGTGTCGTCGTTCGATGGTATTTCTGAATCATCCATTACTTTTTCATTCTTTTCCTCTCTCAATTAATCTTATCCCACACTCTCTCTGTAAGGATTCCATGAAATCCCAGAGATATATAAAAATTTACCGTTCATCAGTTACCAGTCAGTGATGCTTCAAACGGTGGGTTTATTGTGTCTCGCAATTTTATCTCATGGAAATCCTTTCCAAATACAAGACATTATCAAAGTTCGAAACGGAATCGAAAAAAGCTTGATGTATATCAATGAAAAATATAAAGAGGTTAACGTAGATTGTCTATTCGGTGTTGTTCTTACCCAAGGTGAGATTTTTTAATTTTTTTTTAGATAGATGAATGGCTACAAGCTTACTTAGTTGTTTTTCTTTTATTCAATATTCAGAAAGTTTGTCGTAATATTTTTTTCAAGTTTATGACAGTTGAATTTTAATTTTTGAATTCATTTATGAAGTTATTTTAGGCTTTAAAATCATATCTTTAGATTTCATCTTTAAATAATTTTGTAAATGATACTGTAATCGTTAAATAACTGGCTACATATTTACCTCCCTTCTCTAAAGCGAATTGAATTCTTGATTGACGCAAATTGTAACAGATTCATATTTGGTATTCCTATCTGAAACAGTTCTTTCAATTATCTATTTTATAGAATATCCACATATATCAGTTATTATGATTCGAAAGAAGTCGCAAACATTATTTTAAATATGACGATAGACGATTCCTATATATATTATGCTATAATATTAAAGTCACTTTCACTTTACTATTCATTTTCTCAGTGATAAAAATAAAATTATCTGAAATAACAATTCGTTCAGACCAGTCCCAAATTACCTACAATGTGGTTCAATGGACTAACACCTATCAGAAAACGACTACTCGCCTGGCTAATACTACGAAGGGCGTTGGGTTATATCCAACAGGTGTCAGTGCATATTCCTGCATATGCTGTTGGCAATATAACTGCGCAATCGATTTTCCATTATCGGAATACACTTGCAGACCGGTTTCGGGCTGTTCGGTCCCTCGTCAGCGCAAGGTAGTATCCATCATCAACATAAAGTGAAAGATTTCCGATAATTGAAAATCGAATTTCTTCAGAGTATCATTTCTCGAACTAGGCTGAAGCGAACGACAAACAACGGGTTCGAGGAATGAAACTCTGAAGGAAGTCTATTTTTTATTACCGGAAATCATCGACTTTATGTTGATATAAGCCAATGCATGGGGTCTTCTTCAATAACATTGGAGACCTTGGCTTATCAAAGCGTCTGATTGGTAGAGTATACGCATGCTATCGGTATGAAATTCGGGATAGACAAATGTGTAATGGTTCATATCAAAAGAGGACGATGCGGGAACTACGGAGAGGATGTGCAGCTCGTAGATGGAAGCATTTCACACCATTTTGATGTCGGAGAGACGTATACTTACATGGAAGTAGAACAACGCCACTCACAAGAGGTAACAGCAGTGAAGAACTCTCTCCGCGGCAAGTATCAGCACAAACTTCGACAGATCTGGTCATCGAAACTGTCGGGGAAGAACAAAGTTGCTGCAACAAATATACTTGCCGTTCCAATCTTACTTTACTCGTTTGGAGTAGTGAAGTGGATTCGTGAGTTGCGGTATCAACTCGACGTAAAGACCCGAAAAATTATGCATCTTTATAGAAGTTTGCATCCCAAATCGTCCATTCCACAGTTGTACTTCACCCGATAACAGAGAGGCCGTGGAATTTTGAGTTTGGAGTGTCTACATGACAGAATGGTACTGGATATAGCCTGTAAAGTCGTCAGAAGTTCGGATCCCCTGAGAGAACAGGAATTGGAGCATTTCTCTTTAGGGCAGCTGTCCGAGCAACTGATGAACTCGGTATAATTTTCGACTCTGAACGAGGTGACTACAACTCTGTCACCGACTTGGAACCCGTTCAGCGAAAAGCTCATATAAAAGCCACAGAGATCACCTCACTTCTGCGGAAACACAAAGATAAGCCAATGCATGGGGCCTTCTTCAATAATATTGGAGACCTAGGCTTATCAAAGCGCCTGATTTTCGCTTTCCTCAGGTCGAGTGGGCTGAAGTCGGCAACTGAGGGGTTCATCATGGCTTGTCAGGATGGTGTCTTCAACACCGTAGTCTACCGCAGTCGCGTGATGGGTAAAGATATTCCTGACATAAGGTGCAGGGCCTGCCGCGAGGCGCCCAAGATTCTAATGCACTTGCTATCAGCATGTCCAGCATATACGGTCTTGGCCTATATCCATCGACATAACGCGGCCCTAAGAGTGCTATATTACCATCTGCGGCACTCTTACGGTATTGACGAGAAACTGGTGTTGTCCTACGCTCCGGGGGATATTGAATCCTTGTGGGGAACGAGAAGTGCTGAGTTTATTGGAACTATTCGTTCCCCGCCCTCAGGCTCATACAAGCTAATAAGCTTGATGTAGTTTTTCTCGACCACCAGAGCAAGACAATATTTGTCGTGGAGTTTTCAGCTCCTGGCGAGACGAATATCGTTCAAAAAGAGGAGGAAAAACGGATAAAATATCGGACTTTTCTCTTCAAACTCCGCAGACTCTATCCAGTCCACTCTGTCGAAATGGATGTTCTGATTATTGGAGTCCTTGGTGGAATGATGCCTTCTCTACTCTCGAATCTTAAAATCATACCGGCCTACCGCAGTAAGGCAGAAATCTTAGCCGGACAGATGCAGAAGGCTGTCATTCTTGGCTCACTGCGCTTGCTCGGGGCACATGATTCTCGGAGAATTTTGAATTCATCAAAGTTTTTTTGAATATTCCTTATGTTTTCTTGTATAAATTAAAAAAAGAAAATAAAAAAAATCAAAATAATT
>NW_019291713.1:28000-38287 GCF_000500325.1 Leptinotarsa decemlineata | reverse complement strand
CTTTAACTATCTTATATCTATATCTTCAGAAAAAAAAATCTCAAGTATTCAAAAGCTTCTGAGGTTTGATCCAGTTTTTTAACAAATTGATTCATCAACCCTAGCTTAATATGCAGAGGTGACATTAACACTTTTTCCGCTTCAACAATTGCCTCAAAATTTACGTTTTATTTCCCGACACAAAGTTCTGTTTTTACAAGCCATGACCATTGAGTATAATGCTTAGTAACCGCTCTGCTATCCCATAAGCACAAATAACACGGATACTTTGTATATCCGCTTTGAAGTCCCATCAAAAATGCCACCATTTCAAAATCTCCAGTCATCTGCCAGTTATACTCGCAATACTTTACAGCTTCAAGCAAAACACTTTCATAATTTTCTTTAAGATGTACAGCTTTTAAGCTTTTTGTCATTTCAAAAACAAAGTCCATCTTCTTTTGTGAAAAATGTTGAGAATGTTTCATGCCTTGTCCGTTGATCCGTGATATTAACATCATCGAGCAAATTCCACTGTTTTAAGCGAGAGCCTAAAAGCTCCGCTTTACTTTTTGGCAAATTTAAATCTCTAGTCAAATCATTAAAATCTTCTGCAGTGATGAAATGATGTTTTGGTTGTTCTGGTGTCGGTAAAAACACCTTATCGGAATTACTTTTATGAGAACTAAGGGATGAGCTACTTTTCTGTGATAATTTTTTCGGTGGCTCAGGTACTGGTCGTGTTAGATCGTGTGCGACTGGAGCAGAAGAAGATTCAAGATCTGGATATTCGATAGGTTTTGCATTTTTACCTCTACGCTTTTGCTCGGATTCACAAGGCAGAAGTAGCAGTCGTTAACGTGGTCTTTTGGTTCTCGCCAGATTCTTAGTATTGCAAATTTCAGAGACCTTTTCTCACCCCGATACCAACCTAAAATATGGAAATATGGACAAAATATGTCTATTATATTCAATTCACCATTTAATTAAAATTTTCTTACCTTCCAAAGAACTTTTGCAATAACTACAAGCAATATGTGGAGCCCATGTTTTGTCTTGGTTCCGTACCGGACAGTCAAAATATGCCTCGTAGGCTTCTCAGAAAACGTAAGATGTATTTAATTCATATTTTACATCTCGAACTTTAATAAATTGCCCACATATATAATAAAATGCATCAGCATCATATTTACACTTTCTCGACGACATTTTAAGTTATTCTAGATAGATAAGATAAGATAGTATAAACAACCTGTTGACAATGTTTCGTGGTGTAATTCATCAGTTTGGACTTCTATTGTCTAATATAATATATAAATTGATTTGAAATCCCTGAAAAAAAAATTAGAAGGATTAACCGAAAATAACAATTTTATTAAACAGAAACTGTGATTACAAAGAAATAACA
Source organism: Leptinotarsa decemlineata (assembly GCF_000500325.1). Taxonomy (NCBI): domain Eukaryota; kingdom Metazoa; phylum Arthropoda; class Insecta; order Coleoptera; family Chrysomelidae; genus Leptinotarsa; species Leptinotarsa decemlineata. The sequence continues at coordinate 36,900 of NW_019291713.1, read as the reverse complement.
TACAAGCAATAAAAAAAAACATTTTGTGTTAATAATATTTTTTAATTTTTCAGCTTTTATTAATATTTCAATTTTTATTTTTTTTGGTTGTTGCTTGTATGTTATTTCTTTGTAATTACAGTGTTTGTTTAATAACATTGTTATTTTCGGCTAATCCTTTTTTTTTCAGGGATTTCACTGAAAAAAGAAAATGAAAATCTTCACTCTTTACTGAAGAAACAAAGTGACACGATTAGTGCAATGATGAAAAANCAACTCCAATCTTTACTGTGTATATGACGATTTCCATGCTTGTAAAAAAGTCTCAGGGAAAATAAAGTATTGTATTGTATAATAAAGACAGGTCCGTATTAAAAAAAAAGGTGATGGTGGCCATGTTGACCCGAAACGTTTTATCGAATATTTATTATTACATCGTCATAGTACACTTCGACTACAATAATATTTCCTTTTTCCATTTTTTGATATTCTCCTAAATAACAATTGCATTCGAAAAAAACGAAAAATAACATTTTTGGTTTTCCCTGTATGACTCGAGAAGGGCGAGAGTCCTCGTTAATTTTAGTCGACCATTTTATTGCTTTCGATGACAGTTACCTTTTTTCCCATTTAATAGTCTTAGTATCTGTTACGGTTTAGAATATAGCAATGTTACCACATGATAAAAGACGCCCCCTGTACACTTATCGATAGAGAATTTTGTACTCTATCTATTGATGCTATTTATTTTTTCCATATTTGAATTTTTTGCTTCTTTTCAGGTTATGATGTTGAACGATTTTTGGCCAATTTTTCTCTACGAATTCAAATTGATCGAAAGCGCTACCGAAACAGCCCGAAAAATCTACCAGGCATTTGGCAATGATACTGTTAATGAACGCACTGTTTTACGTTGGTTTGCGAAATTTCGTTCATAAGAAATTTAAGCCTCGAAAATGAGGCCCGAAGTGGCCGATCCACAGTAATCCAGGACGACGATTTGAGGACTTTGGTGGAGACTGAGCCATCACAAACGATGTGTGGGATGGCGGAAGAACTGGGAGTCAACTCAACAATTAATAACGTTTCGAGGTCTTTTGCGCAACCAAAATGATCGTGTTTGGATCGGATCATCACGTGTGATGAAAAGTGAATCCTCTACGACAACAGGAAATGTTCAGCACAGTGGTTGGACACCGATGAGCCACCCAGGCGCTTCCTAAATGGCAAAAACTACCAAAAAAGATCATGGTTACTGTATAGTGGTATCAACCTGCCGAGGAACCTATGCGACTATATTTCAACGAAAATTTACGCCATTGAATTGTGTGCGGAGAGATTGGAAGAATCCAACCTCATACACAAGTCAATAAAAATATTCTCGGACAGTCAAGCGGCGTTGGAAGCTCTTGTCACCTATAGAGCAACGTCGAAATTGGTAGCAAATTGCCAAAAACAACTCTCCTCGATAGGAAGACTCAACAGATTTTCTCTGGTCTAGATTCCTGGCAATACTGGAGGGTGCTGCAAGCAGCTTCATTGGACCAGAACCTGTCATTGGCATCACTTCAGGCTTTTCCAAACAAAGATTGAACACCTGGATGGCAAGAAGATTTATGGACTTCTGGCAGAATCTTCCAGGATTGGCTCACTCCAAAGCATTCATTCAGCTTTCGAAGCTTGATACCAAACAGTTGCTGGACTACAGTAGGGATGAATTACGATGTCTAACAGGCCTGCCTTCTTCCAGGCCACTGTCATTTGAATCATCATATGCTGTTTGGAAAATGATGAAACAGCAGAGCACATACTTTGTGCCTGCCCCGCTGGGGACCAAATCAGGTTTTTAGAGTTCGGCAGAGCTGCACTCTTACCATCTGACCTGAAAGACCACTCACCATACAAACTAATCGGCTTTGGTTTATTTGGTCGATTAGGAATGGGTGTGAGCCACAATAAACCCTTGCGGGTTACGGTTAAGGATCGAATAGACCCACTCATTTTGGACCTGACCTAACCTACTGTATGGTGGTCAGCGGCTGGTGTGATTCATTATAACTTTCTGCAACCGGGCCAAACTATCACAGCAGAGTCCTAGCTTGAGGAAATCGACGAAATGTTCCGAAAATTGCGTTAGCAGCAGCCGGCTCTGGTCAACAAAAGAGGTCGAATCCAGCTCCACGGCAACGCCCGTACGCACGTTTCACAAATCACGTCCGGAAATTAAACGCATTGAGCGTCGAATTTCTACTTCACTCGCCATACTTCTTCGCCAACCGTCAACCATCTTTTGAGGCACTTCGATGAATTTCTCTTCGGTAGAACCTTCGCCAATCAGAACCGGGCAAAAACGGTCTTAGTCGTTTTCATGGAATCCCGAGCACGGAATTTTCATGTTGACGGAATTAATAGACTTTTGTTATGTTGGCAAAAGTGCACTGATTCAAAAAAGTATTTACTGAAACATTACAACCTGATACTTAGAGTACATGTGTGACTAAACTTATGTAGTTCATTCAATTCGAATCATACGTATGTCATTTATATAATCACAATATTTATTTATTCTCGACATGGCAAAAAAACAACTCATAATAAAAAAATTACAAGAAACAGTCCAACTCCAATTGTACAGATATCAAACGAAGAAAATGTGTCGTCGTTCGATGGTATTTCTGAATCATCCATTACTTTTTCATTCTTTTCCTCTCTCAATTAATCTTATCCCACACTCTCTCTGTAAGGATTCCATGAAATCCCAGAGATATATAAAAATTTACCGTTCATCAGTTACCAGTCAGTGATGCTTCAAACGGTGGGTTTATTGTGTCTCGCAATTTTATCTCATGGAAATCCTTTCCAAATACAAGACATTATCAAAGTTCGAAACGGAATCGAAAAAAGCTTGATGTATATCAATGAAAAATATAAAGAGGTTAACGTAGATTGTCTATTCGGTGTTGTTCTTACCCAAGGTGAGATTTTTTAATTTTTTTTTAGATAGATGAATGGCTACAAGCTTACTTAGTTGTTTTTCTTTTATTCAATATTCAGAAAGTTTGTCGTAATATTTTTTTCAAGTTTATGACAGTTGAATTTTAATTTTTGAATTCATTTATGAAGTTATTTTAGGCTTTAAAATCATATCTTTAGATTTCATCTTTAAATAATTTTGTAAATGATACTGTAATCGTTAAATAACTGGCTACATATTTACCTCCCTTCTCTAAAGCGAATTGAATTCTTGATTGACGCAAATTGTAACAGATTCATATTTGGTATTCCTATCTGAAACAGTTCTTTCAATTATCTATTTTATAGAATATCCACATATATCAGTTATTATGATTCAAAAGAAGTCGCAAACATTATTTTAAATATGACGATAGACGATTCCTATATATATTATGCTATAATATTAAAGTTTATTTCACTTTACTATTCATTTTCTCACTGATAAAAATAAAATTATCTGAAATAACAATTCGTTCAGGTCAGTCCCAAATTACCTACGTTGTGGTTTAATGGACTAACACCTATCAGAAAACGACTACTCGCCTGGCTAATACTACGAAGGGCGTTGGTTTATATCCAACAGGTGTCAGTGCATATTCCTGCATATGCTGTTGGCAATATAACTGCGCAATCGATTTTCAATTATCGGAATACACTTGCAGACCGGTTTCGGGCTGTTCGGTCCCTCGTCAGCGCAAGGTAGTATCCATCATCAACACAAAGTCAAAGATTTCCGATAATTGAAAATCGAATTTCTTCAGAGTATCATTTCTCGAACTAGGCTGAAGCGAACGACAAACAACGGGTTTGTCATCGTCCCATCTGCCTGTGAATGGGGCAACCATTGCATATTCGAAATTTACTCAATTACTCGTATAAGGAAGAAAATTTCACAAATTGAGTGGGCATACTTGGAGACTGGCTTTAAATCAAATTATCTAAAAGAACAATTCATTCAGGCCAGTCTCAAATACCTACACTGTGGGTTAATGGACTGACACATATCAGAAAACAACGTCTCCCCTGGCTGATACCACGAAGGGCGTTGGATTATATCCGGCAGGTGTCAGTGCACGATTCTTCACTGAAATTAATTCTGCTTATGCTGTTGTCGCAATCGATTTTCAATTAATATATATAACACACTTGCAGACCGGTTTCGAGCTGAATATTACTGGAGTTTTTTCCCAACAACAAAACCGTTATTTAACACCAAGTGATCATCTTCAAGAAGAAAATCAAACTGCTGTTTGGCCACTTGTTAGTGCAAGGTAGTGTCTATCATCACAAGCAGATGGGGCGATGAAAAACATGTTGTTTGTCGTTCGTTCCAGCTTAGTTCGAGGAATGAAACTCTGAAGGAAGTCGATTTTTAATTACCGGAAATCATCGACTTTATGTTGATGATAAGCCAATGCATGGGGTCTTCTTCAATAACATTGGAGACCTTGGCTTATCAAAGCGTCTGATTGGTAGAGTATACGCATGCTTTCGGTATGAAATTCGGGATAGACAAATGTGTAATGGTTCATATCAAAAGAGGACGATGCGGGAACTACGGAGAGGATGCAGCTCGTAGATGGAAGCATTTCACACCATTTTGATGTCGAAGAGACGTATACTTACATGGAAGTAGAACAACGCCACTCACAAGAGGTAAAGCAGTGAAGAACTCTCTCCGCGGCAAGTATCAGCACAAACTTCGACAGATCTGGTCATCGAAACTGTCGAGGAAGAACAAAGTTGCTGCAACAAATATACTTGCCGTTCCAATCTTACTTTACTCGTTTGGAGTAGTGAAATGGATTCGTGAGTTGCGGTATCAACTCGACGTAAAGACCCGAAAAATGATGCATCTCTATAGGAGTTTGCATCCCAAATCGTCCATTACACAGTTGTATTTCACCCGACAACAGAGAGGCCGTAGACTTTTGAGTTTGGAGTGTCTACATGACAGAATGGTACTGGATATAGCCTATAAAGTCGTCAGAAGTTCGGATCCCCTGAGAGAGCAGGAATTGGAGCATTTATCTTCAGGGCAGCTGTCCGAGCATCTGATGAACTCGGTTTAGTTTTCGACACTGAACGAGGTGACCACAACTCTGTCACCGACTTGGAACCCGTTCAGCGAAAAGCTCATATAAAAGCCACAGAGATCACTTCTGCGGAAACACAAAGATAAGCCAATGCATGGGGCCTTCTTCAATAATATTGGAGACCTAGGCTTATCAAAGCGCTTGATTTTCGCTTTCCTCAGGTCGAGTGGGCTGAAGTCGGAAACTGAGGGGTTCATCATGGCTTGTCAGGATGGTGTCTTCAACACCGTAGTCTACCGCAGTCGCGTGATGGGTAAAGATATTCCTGACATAAGGTGCAGGGCCTGCCGCGAGGCGCCCAAGATTCTAATGCACTTGCTATCAGCATGTCCAGCATATACGGTCTTGGCCTATATCCATCGACATAACGCGGCCCTAAGAGTGCTATATTACCATCTGCGGCACTCTTACGGTATTGACGAGAAACTGGTGTTGTCCTACGCTCCGGGGGATATTGAATCCTTGTGGGGAACGAGAAGTGCTGAGTTTATTGGAACTATTCGTTCCCCGCCCTCAGGCTCATACAAGCTAATAAGCTTGATGTAGTTTTTCTCGACCACCAGAGCAAGACAATATTTGTCGTGGAGTTTTCAGCTCCTGGCGAGACGAATATCGTTCAAAAAGAGGAGGAAAAACGGATAAAATATCGGACTTTTCTCTTCAAACTCCGCAGACTCTATCCAGTCCACTCTGTCGAAATGGATGTTCTGATTATTGGAGTCCTTGGTGGAATGATGCCTTCTCTACTCTCGAATCTTAAAATCATACCGGCCTACCGCAGTAAGGCAGAAATCTTAGCCGGACAGATGCAGAAGGCTGTCATTCTTGGCTCACTGCGCTTGCTCGGGGCACATGATTCTCGGAGAATTTTGAATTCATCAAAGTTTTTTTGAATATTCCTTATGTTTTAAGTTCAAAGTTTCTGATTACCCTACCGAATAAACTCTGTTGCAAACAAAAAGTTTGTTTTCTTTTATATATTTTTTTTGGTTCTAATTTTTCTGTCGTTAGGAAGAAACTAACCTAGTATTTTACTGCTCTCTGGAGGTCTGTTCGACCGTTGGCATTTCTGATATTGAAACCTTTGAGTTTGAAACAGTTTTGAAGTATAATTTACTTTGTTCGATATGATACGAGTTCAGCCTTTGAAGAAGCCGTTATTGAAGTTCCTAATGAATATAAATCGTTTATATCTGTGACATTCACTTCTAAGTTTAATAGTCGATTGATTTCTTTACAGAAAAATCATGATTTCTTTTACTGGCTACTTAAACCTATCCAGGTTTTCTATTTCCCCGTCAAGTTGTTGATTTTCAGCTTCTGATTTGATGATTTTGCATTTCAGGTTTTCTACTTTCAGGAAAATACGTATTTCAGTGGTTTCGATTGAACTCTTCAGTTCCTTTTTACTTTCTATTATTTCGTCGAATTATTTTTCAAGGTTGGGATTTCTCCGTTACGTGATATTTTCTTACTATTGGTATATGTATGAATAGAGTAAGCTCATATTCTACATGGGATTTTAATTTCAAATGATTTTTCTCTCGCAAAATAAGTCGTCTTTTTTAGTTTTCACTTGCCTTTGATGCGGCAATTCATTCTATTGGTACATTAATACGAGTAGGTATAGGTAGGTACATTAATATAACGTCACATATGTTATCTCCTATCTCTGAATCGAATTGAAATCTTGATTAAAATAAATTGTAATAGATTCATAATGGGTATTTCTATATAAATGTTGTTTCAGTTAGATTGAATAAAGAAGAAAGTAATTCAAAACATGAAACAACAAAAATTAATTGGCGCTCCTGGGCGACTTCATTGATTCATGCATTTCTTTAATGTACCCCCTCCCCTTTTATTTTTTGAACAGATCAACTGAAAAAATTGAAATTTGNTCGTGTAATCCATAATCATAGTTCACAGAGGAAAGATGAATAGAAATTCAATTGGCCGAATAGAAATCCGTAATATCTGAGAAGATTTGGGGGTATTTGTTCGTTTTCTTCGAAATACTTGATAATCGACACACGTATACGACATTTCATGGGATACAAGCATCAGAACATTAGTTTTCATTATTGGATTTCGCCTTCCTTGAATTTCGAATCAAGCACGCTGTAAAACTGAATGACATCTACGAAATGAATTGTCTCACTATTTATTTCAGCTATCAGTTATTTACCTAGTTCAATTGAATTTCATTTTATAATATGTGACGGAATCGGATCATGAAAATCCATAAGTGTTCAACAAACACTTCATCATGAGATTTTCATTAAACAGATAGGCAATAGTTTCTTCAGGCGTTCTTCACTGTGTTCTGCATCAATGGTATCTCTACGACCACGTTTGAAGTAAGCAAACCAACGATTATTTGTTGTTTCTGTTGTTTCAAGCCATTGGTTGAAAATAACAATTATATTAAGCAAAAATAAACCTGAAATGAAATAATAGTAAAATAAAATACAAGTAAAATAGAACAATTGAACCAAAATAAATCAACTATTACATAAGCAAACTTTATACCAAAAAATCGCTATTTTCTTTTCGTTTTTGTTCATAATTCAGCAGAAAATCATAAAATAAACTTTAGGATAAAGAACGAAAATTATTTTGTAGAGTCGTGTAATCCATAATCATAGTTCACAGAGGAAAGATGAATAGAAATTCAATTGGCCGAATAGAAATCCGTAATATCTGAGAAGATTTGGGGGTATTTGTTCGTTTTCTTCGAAATACTTGATAATCGACACACGTATACGACATTTCATGGGATACAAGCATCAGAACATTAGTTTTCATTATTGGATTTCGCCTTCCTTGAATTTCGAATCAAGCACGCTGTAAAACTGAATGACATCTACGAAATGAATTGTCTCACTATTTATTTCAGCTATCAGTTATTTACCTAGTTCAATGAATTTCATTTTATAATATGTGACGGAATCGGATCATGAAAATCCATAAGTATTCAACAAACACTTCATCATGAGATTTTCATCAAACAGTGTTACAAAAATGCAACAAGTGTTTTTATAGACAATAGTTTCTTCAGGCGTTCTTCACTGCGTTCTGCATCAATGGTATCTCTACGACCACGTTTGAAGTGAGCAAACCAACGATTATTTGCTGTTTCTGTTGTTTCAAGCCATTGGTTGGAAAATGTAATCGATCCACTCATAACACAGTCCTTAGAACGCCAAGTTGATGAAGAAGACAACCCGCTCTTGGATAAACAAAATTTACATTTTCAAGAGGATGGCGCACCGTTACACTACTCATTGCATGTCTGACAGTGGCTCGATCAACGGTATCCTGACAAATAGATTGGCAGATGAGGCGCTCTGGAATATCCGGCGAGATCTCCGGATTTATCGCCATTGGATTTATTTCTCTGGGGTTATTTGAAGACAATGGTATACAAAACTGCCCCGCAGGACATTCAGGATCTAAGACACAGGATTACTGACACATGGAGAATTAAAAATGAATAGCTGAAAATAACAATTATATTAAGCAAAAATAAAGCTGAAATGAAATAATAGTGAAATAAAATACAAGTAAAATAGAACAATTGAACAAAAATAAATGAAAATGAAGAAATGAAAGGAGAAAATAAAAATGAATGGTTGAGAGATTCCAAGTCACGTTAGCTCACGACGTTCCGATTGTTAGTATCTACAATCGTCTTCGGGTGATGACTGGACTGATTCCTCCGAGAGATGACTATTTATAGGTCGTTCGAGTACTTTCACTTATCCCCGCTTTCCATTTTCCGCTTCACTGGTTCCGTGGGAGATGACC
>NW_019291713.1:5857-27961 GCF_000500325.1 Leptinotarsa decemlineata | reverse complement strand
ACTTTTGCTTAGCTACCAATGGTGAACATTTTGAACACCTAATAAAGTAAGGTACATTTATTTAATTGCAATAGCTATTATTTCATTTTTTATTATAATTAATTTCCTTTTTGCCCTATTTTACGAGAACGGATCAACCAATTTCAGTTTTCTGAACGAGGTTGACTGAGGATTTTTGAGATCTTTAAAATGATATGTTACAAGATAGGGAGTGCCACTTAAAATTATTAAGTGGGAGTAGCTAGGGGTAAGGGGGTTAAACCTAAAATACCACTGGCACTGGTTTTAAACTTCCCCCCCGATATCTAAATTGACGTGTTTTTTTCCTACGGCAAATTCTCCCTGCTAAACGAAGTACTAGGGGTGAGAAGTTTTGAAATGAAGGCACTGTAAATCATTCAGTTACTGCACATTATAGGTAATTCTTTTAGAATTCAACTGTAGCGATTGTCAATTAACTCAAATGTAAGTTATTGAATTGAACACAAAAAGCACCTCTCTCTGGCCCTATCTGCTCCTATATCTGTTGAAACATTGGGTCATCTGCGGAGAAGATTCGCACATAAGAAATTCTGCTAGCACGAATTCAAGTATTCTGTCCCGAGCTGGAATCTGCTGCTCCCCATACAGTTTAGCCTCAAAAATACTAGCCAGATGGCGACGGGTACTTGTTGTTTTTTTTCTTCAACTATCATCTATTGAGAATATTGCATAACATATTTTACCTTTAATCTCATTTTCAGCCGTCGTTCAAGATGTTTACCAGAATGGAAGTCATTTAATGGATGAAAGTTCTCAAAATATAATCAGAAGGTCGTCAAACATTTTGAACAAGACTATTCCTTTGGTTCGAAATGAAGAGCTTTGGGGTACGTATGCAAAAAATATGTAATTGGAATTTTTCATGCTTCCAAAAGTTTTATTCTTGATGATTTTTCAAATGGTCTAAATTGAACCTATATTATTTTACTTTATAAGAATCGCACGTTGAAAGGTAAGACCTCTTTGATGATCCATAAGTTTCGTCATCTGAGTGTTATCGTTCGACTGGTTAAGATGATTAACGGAAAAATACATTCCAAACACACACACCCACATTAGCAGGGCTCTTCCATAACATTTTAGAGTTTGCATCAACTGAAATAATTTCTTAAAAACTTCTCCTCATCGGTCTAGCTCAGATCATGCGAATATAACATCAAAACTATTCAATGCTATACCAACCTGAGTTTTCAACGTTTATGTAGTCTCAGCTACATCTTGTTAATAGAATGTGAAGGCAAGAGAACTATCAAACTGATTACGAATCTTTGTTGACATAATCACGATGTTTCAGCTAGATCGCACTTTCCATATTCATGTGCTTTGCTTGGTAGCTGATCTTGAAACTTAATCAAATTATTATTGTATGGCCCTATTTGATTCGACAAGACGCTACTGAGACTGTGTGAAGAAGTACCGTAGGGAATTTCTTTCAAACTTTCTCGACAAAACTTCGCGTTTATTCAGCTCTACCTGTAACAGATAATTTACCCAGCGATGATCGTGTGAAATGTTTCTGGATGGACATTTACGAGTATAAGTGTTAGCATTCAACCTAGGGGACTTCTAGAGCCTCTTCCAGTGAAATAGTAAACATGGTCTGATTTTGTGAAAAACACTAACGAATACCTACCACCAACTAGTCCCTTTTCAATTTACAGATCGAGAAATTGGTGTAAAAATGTTTACGTTCTTTTTGTGTGAATGTGTAAATACTTTCGGTAATAGAAGCATACCTACTTTTTCCATGGAGTGAAAAATTACTTCGAGATATTTGATTCATTTCATGAGCGCAACATGCTGATACAACTTTGGAAATCTTCTCTATAATATCTAGTTCAGGACAGGTCCGTATCTAGTCCAGGAGATGTATTTCATATTGACTACTTCAGTCACTTTCTTTTCAAGAACTTTTGGAGGTTTATTTTTTTCAAGTTTTTTATTGTAGGTCATCATTTTTATAGTTTACATATACAATTTTATTACCCTCAGTGTGAGGATGGATGCACCTAAGTGACTAAAGTACCTACTTGTGTTACGCTCAGGGTATTAAATTATATGTCTTTAACTATCTTATATCTATATACATACATTTCAATTAATTGATTTACAGAATTAAATATTGGGAATGATGAAGAGCTTGCTGAACATCGTTTATGTTTAGAAGAATAAATCGAGAAGTTCCGTATTGAACATAGTGAATGTTTTGAATGATTTTTTGAATTTATGGAGATTGGAATTGTTTCTCATGCTAACTGGCAGAACATTGAATAATTTTGGACCATGATAGAGAATCCATCTCTGTGTGTGACTTTTATTAAATGCTGCTATGAATGAACTAACGAAGAATCTTGTTTGTTTTTCACTGTTTGTTGATTGAAGTGTAAATTTGTTTGTGTACACCCAAGTTAAACATTGGTGAATATAGAGTTCTCTNCAACCAAATGTAATTACGCTATTCTCCATGTTCAGCCAGTTGCACTCTTTGAGTTTATGGGAGATGGAGTCATATTTTCGTATTCCATAAATTAGTCTGCAACAACTATTCTGCATTTTTTGTATCCGATTACTATCATCTTTAGTTGAACAACATATTTTATGTTGAGCCACGTATACCATACCTATGTACTTTTTTTAATAGCATGCCATGATCAACAGTTTTGAATGCCTTAGCTAGGTCTAGAAATATCGCAGAACATTTTTCAGATCTATTCAAGGCTTCAATCATTTTTGTACAAAATCTAGCACTGCTTTTTCGCTATTGGAGTTGCGAATGAAACCTAACTGTATGTCAGTATTTTTTTGCATTGAGGTGATTTATAAGTCTACTTTTTAAGGATTGTTCAAATATTTTAGCAAAATTGTCGATAACTGATATTGCTATATAGTTTCCAATGTGATCAGATATCTGAAATTGGACAAAATTTTAAAAATAATTTTTTTCTCTTTGGTGACCTGTTCAACAAAGTATTGTAATTTGATTGGGATATTGAGTTGGTTTTGACAAATAATAGTTTTCTTTGCAATACTGCCACGTTCTACTCTGTAAAGTTCTTTCAATTGATTTCTATCTTCGAATCTTTTACATATATTTTCATTATCCGAATTCTTTAGTCAACTTACAATGTTGGATCTCATTCGTATAAATTTTAAACCTTCCTCAACAATCATTGCAGATAGTATTTCCTCCAAGAAAAGTATTGAGTCGAATAATGGAGAAGAATATATATCAGTAAATCCTTTGATCACCTGCTAGAATAAGAATAGAGCGGTCTTATGCGACGTTTAGCAATACCGCATATCCCAGAACAGAATGGAATATCATAGAAGAGAACAGATATCTCTGCACGTTGTCTTCTCGTGCAGTATGGCCTATCACCATCATTTAGGTCTCAACCAGTAAATATGGTGAATTAAATACAGGAACTTCGTTCGAAAAGAAACCTTTAAAAAAGTCTTATGAAGTGTAATATTTATCATTTTGTGATGCCTTTTTAAATTTCTTGAACAATTTGCTTTGCTGTAGCATGCCCACTTGAAAAATTGTATACAAGAGCAAACCTCCCAAATCTTTTCGTTTCCCATGATATTGGCTCTTTGGGAAATCTATGAGAATAAATCAAGAGAATATGACCAAAAAACTGAATTGTCGAAAAAACTAATTCGAAATTGAAATGAATGGATCAAATGATAAAACTAAAGAAACATGAAAGATAGGGAATTACGGAATGAGAAATAAAAACAGTGGTTTTATCATTTCTCATGGTTATACTCGGTTATCAGACAAGGATGAAATAGAAGAATTGTTCGTAACACATTTTTCAAATGGAACAGTGATTGCCTTATCAAACCACTTCGGCCAAAACATATCCCTGAAATGAGTTATCCAATTGAATCTCCAAACAACATGGAACACAAGTAACTATGACGTTGAAGGAGATAAAAAATAAAGTATCCACTTGTTTTGATGAAATATCACTTATTACAATTGAAAATATAGTTTCCTCAATCATAAATCTCTAACTTTTCTTGTGAATCATTCAGGGTAGTTTTCCAGGAAAGCTGAAAAAAGACTGTTTTTTCACTGCTTACTTGTCAAATTGATCGAAAAGATAGCTGCGAATAGAATCATGACTCAGAAAGAAACAACATAATCTTCAGCTATCAGCATAGTTTTCTAAGGAATAGATCAATTGAATCAGCTTCTTACCGTATATTGTACTCATACACGAATATGTACTTTCACTATTTTTTCACCAATTGATGGCATTCGATATGGTTAATGTTGAGTCACTTTTTGCAGAAAATAACAACTGAGGTATTCCATGTGAAATTATAAATTGAATAAGATCTTATACGACCGAGAGAAATATGATCATTTCATATGATAACTTATTGTCTGTTTCCCAGGCTGTGAAACTTAGTATGCTGCAGGGCTCAGTTATCGGACCCCTATTTTTTCTGATATATGCGATTGATTTACCTCAATAGGTATTGAACGGTCATGTCACAATGTTTTCTGATGATACCACTATAGCCATATCTGACCATATCTGGTGGTAGGTAGGCAGGTAGGTAGGTAGCTCTATAGTGAGTGGGTCTCTTCGACTCTCCACCGCAACCTATAAGGGTTTATTGTAACTCACACCTATTCACACTCGGCCAAATAAACCCAGCTTCTTAACGAAGCCGATTAGTTTGTATGGTGAGTGGTCTTTCAGGTCAAATGGTGAGAGTGCGGATCTGCCGAACTCAAAGAACCTGATTTGGTCCCCAGAGGGGCAGGCACAAAGTATATGCTCTGCTGTTTCATCATTTTTTGAGCAGAGGCGGACACACACTGTATTCCAACAGTCCAAGTCTCTGCATGTGATGATTCAAATGACAGTGACCTGTAAGAAGGCCTGTTAGACATCATAGTTCATTCCTACTGTAGTCCAACAACTGTTTGGAATCAAGCTTCGAAGGGTAAATAAACACCTTGGAGTGAGCCAATCCTGGAAGATTCTGCCAGAAGTCATTGGCGATGCCAATGACAGGTTCTGGTCCAATGAAGTCGCTTGCAGAATCTGTTAAGTTTTCCTATCGAGGAGGGTCGTTTATGGAAGTTTGCTACCAATTTAGACGTTGCTCGGTAGGATCCAAGAGCTTCCAACGCCGCTTGATTGTCCGCTTTTATTGACTTGTGAGTGAGGTTGGATTTATCCAACTTCAGTGGCCGAAGTGTTTTATCAAACCACTTCGGCCAAAACATATCCCTGAAATGAGTTATCCAGTTGAATCTCCAAACAACATGGAACACGAAGTAACTATGACGTTAAAGGGGATAGAAAATAAACTATCTACTTGTTTTGATGAAATATCACTCATTAGGATCAAAAATATATTTCCCTCAATCATAAATCCCTTATCCTTCTTGTGAATCATTCAGGATAGTTTTACAGAGAAGTTGAAAAAAGCCTGTTTTATATATGTTTTATAAGTTGAATAAGATCTTATATGACCGAGAGAAATATGATAATTTCATGTGATAACTTATTATCTGTTTCCCAGGCTATAAAACTTGGTATGCTGCAGGGCTCAGTTATCGGACCCCCACTTTTTCTGATATATGTGAATCATTTACCTCAATAGGTATTGAACGGTCATGTCACCATGTTTTCTGATGATACCACTATATCCATATCTGACCATATCTGGTGGACTTTAATACTTGGTGTCAAAAGAAGACATTATTTATGAATCCTTCAAAATTAGTGATTGTGAAATTTCATAAAAAATACCTACCAGAGGACTTAGTCAAAGTTGATGATATTTGGGTGTTTGCAGAGGCAAACTTTCTAGGCACCTATTCAAATGCCAATTCGAACGGGGAAAGACAAATAAATTATATTTGTGCCAATTTGAATAAATCTAATTTCACCATGCGACGGATGAAATCCAGACTTATTTTCATTTGAGTTGTCGGGACAGTTGTCGAACAATATTTAGTTGGAGAAAAATTTTGACGGTTGTCTCCATTTATATTTTGAAATGTATTTTGTTCGCCAGACAAAACTTGTTAACATTCGCCAGAAATGCAACTGAACACGAACGTAATATATGAAATGGAAACCTGCGAATTCTAGGCAACTCCTCACAGTACAACGCTAACAGTTGGTATAATAAGGTACCAAATGAGTTGGAGCAAATAATAATAATGAAAATAACGAACTTCGATCTTGCAGTATTCTAAAAATTCGTTAGTACCGTGCCTATGTTGAGTGATATGCGCGATAATGAATAAACCTATCAATTCAATTTCATTTTTATATTGTTTTATCTATTGATCTACATTCGTGTTTTGTATACATATGATTTTTATTTTATATTTTGTGAATATTTTCAATAGTACTTCAATGTCTTGAATTTGGTGTCAATAATTTCACCATGCAAGTTATATTGCACCATCGTAACTCACCATGTATCTCTCGAATACTTTTACCATCAACGCTGGCGTTCCTCAGGGATCCATATTGTTTCCAACCCTCTTTTTATTGTATATCAACGAATTATTGAAAACAAACAAGTGTGCTGACGACAGCACACTTGTCTCGTCATTACATTTGGATTCACGGATGCACATCTTCACCGACAGCAGGATGTTGCATATCTCAATGAGGACCTGGAACCAGGTTCAATTCAATGCCTCAAAAACCCATGCATCGGCTTTCTCCAAAAAGATAAATGTCTCCGAACCGGATATAATAATGTCAGGTCAGACAGTCCCGCTTTCTGTTTCGATAAATTTGTTGGGGGTTAAAATGGACCCCAATATGTCTTGGTACAATCATGTCACTGGAATTGCAAAGGCTGCTTCTCAAAAGCTTGGAAAATTTTTCCTAGCTAGAAAACTGTACACACTTCAGCAACTTTTGATGCTTTATGAAGCTCAGATTACACCTCCTTTGGAGTATTGCTCTTATGTAAGGAGCTCCGACCCTAAGCATATTCTGAAGCTGCTGGATTCCATCCAGGAATAAGCCTTTCGCTTGATTGGAGACGCAAACGTCACTTGCAATATTGATAGTCTGGAAATCAAAGGAAGCTATATAGCTACTTCCACGGAAAGTGTTCAAGTGACTTGGCACATTTGATTCCAGCGGTACATATCATATACGCGACGGACTGTGGCTGCTCATCGTTTTGAGGTTCAACTCAGTACACCTCGAACCTCACTGTTTGAGAACTCTTCCATATGGAGAACTGCGTTTATGTGGAATGAACTTCCTGAGAACGTTTTTCCAAATGGATTTGATCTTTAGCGATTCAAATCTAATGTGAATCACTACTTTCGCATAGGCATAGGATTTTCCTGTGGTGCTAGTGTTCTTATTTGATATTCGCGGATTTACGTGTTATCTTTCGTGGTATAATTAGAAAAAGTTAGGAAACTATAAGTTGATCACGAAAAATATTTCGAAAGAAAAAGTGAAATCATTTTCAATTTCTAACGAATTAGTGATTTTGGAGGTATAGATATGTTATATGAATAGCAACCCTCATTATACGCAATACATATTTCATTATTTGTCTGATTTTTTTGTCGACATATCCTCAATAAATCACATTCTCTGGGTCGCTAACTTTGTGTGTCTTATTCACGTTTTCAAAAGACTCATAGCTGACGTAAACAAATGTCATGAGGCCTGTTTCCTCTACAAGTCAGAACTTCTTTGATATAGGTATGGCGGACGTAGGTGATCGTCTTTAACTACGGAGCTAAAAAGCGAGTGTAAATATTGCAAAAGAAGTGTGACAAACTCAGTTAAGTGTCATAAATGTAAAGCAACCATCCATCCAAAGTGCTTGGTACAGGCAGCCTAAGTGAAAAGTTCATCTTGTCGGCATGAAATTGAAAACAACGAATCACATACACCTACTTGTTATCAAGAAGTAAGTCCATATGAGATTGAAAATGAATTTTACATCAATTAGTGAAAGAACTCGAATCCAAATGTAACATTCTGAATGAAAATTGCAGCTTTTTGAAAGATAAAGTAAATTTTCTATCAGAAAAACTTAGTATATTAGAGAATAACGATATCAGCACAAATGTTATCAATGGAAAAAAACATGAAGAGGCAAAAATATAATTCCGGTTCCAAAAACACCAGCTGTACATAGTCCTGAGTCATCATCACAAAAACCAGATTCGAAATCTTATAGTTCAGGGATCAAGGACTCAAATAAAGAAGATAACCAGGCATGTCCTAAAATTATAACAAGAGATGAAGTTAATACAGACATCATGACGACTGAAGCGGCTAATTTGGTGCGCGATGTGCAAAACTTGGAAATTGGAGTTGAAAAATGGCAAAAAAGGTTTCAAGAAAAGTAGAAGAGTCATGATAGGCGGAAATGAGGAAATACTTGACATTAGTACTGTGCCTAAAGTTACCTCTCTCCACGTAACTCAGCTGAAATCCGACACTGAACCTGATGTTCTGAAGAAAACGCTGGAAAACACTTTCCCGAGGTAGTGTGCACGAATCACCCATCTAAGTTCCCTGAACTCTATTCATCAATGAAAATTACGATCAATCAGGAAAACTTTTAAAAAGCATGGAGACCTGAAGTTTGGCCTAGCAAAGCACTGGTGTTGCGTTATGAGGTGAAGAGGACTGCACCATCAACTCAGGGTCAGTTGGTGAGTCCCATGTTAAAAAACTTAACACTATCAACTGACACAAAAGTCTATTTCATATAAATATACAGTGTCTATCCAATGAAGTCGAGAAGTTACGTGTATTTTTAGATGATTCTGAATATGATATTGTTTGTTTGTCAGAACATTGGCTTACAGAAAAAAACATGAAAAATTTGAATTCACCCACTCAATTTTTAGCTGCTTACTTCTCCAGAAAAAATATGAAACATGCTGGAGTTGCCATCTATTGTAAAAATAAATAGAATTCAAAAATATTAGACTTGAATTCTTACAGTGTTGAACTCGACTCTGAATTCTGTGGCATTTTTATTAAAACAATCAATATGAAAACCATTTGTGTCTACAGATCATGTACAGGAGACGTCAATGTCATTTTATCAAACCTAGATGCTCTTCTGTCACAGTTACTGGAAAGCAACATAAAAATATTATTACTGGGTTATTTTAATATAGATTTTTTGTCTAACAGAATTTCACATTTCCAACTTAAATGCTCACTAGATTCTTATGGTCTCAAAATAATTATCAATAGTTTCACACGAGTCACTGCACAATCATCCACATGCATAGATAATATAATTACCATTCTACCTGAAAATTCATATGACACTGGTGTTCTTGACCCCTGTGTATCTGATCACAAAGGGCAATTTGCAATGACCAACGAGTTGCCAGAAATTCATACAGACAGAATTGACACCTTTTGTATTAAAAAAAGGACTTACAGATTTCAGAAATCATCTACTAGCGGTAAATTTTTGTTATCTGGATATCGACTAACTTGGTGTGACACGGTTCTCAGAAAACCTTATAAATATTTTTGAAAATTCAATCATACTATCATTTCCCCTGAAGAAACATAAAATTTCAAAAAATAACCTGAAACTACCATGGTTCGATGATACACTTAAAGACATGAGAAATAATCTTGAAGCAGCAAAAGTCACAGCAGATATGTCACGAAATTCATACTATACGACTGCATCCAGGGCTATGAAGATTATAAGATCTAGTTGAAAAAACGAAAAAATGAAGTAAATGAAAAATTTATATTGAGTTCCACTAATATTTCCAGAGCTTGCTGGAATATAATAAACAGTGAATGGAACCCTATTAATGCAATTAAACCAGTACAGCTATCAGCACAACGCTTGAATGACTTTTTCTGCAGTATAGCTGATAATACTATTAAAGCTCTTACCGATCTCTCGATCAATGAAATAAATAACTACAAAAACTTTCCCTCGCCCTGCGAATCTTTTTTTCTGGACCCTGTGTGTCTTCAAGTGTGTTGATACGATAAAGTCTCTTAAAAACAGCAACTGTCGCGATACACACGACCTAAATAGCCTAAATAGCAGCTCCACTTACATTACTGATAAACGAAATCTTTTCAACTGGAATATTTCCAGACGTTTTTTAAAATTTCAAGAGTAATACCCTTATTCAAAAAAGGTTCTAGATCTTCAGCGCATAATTATCGCCCAATTAGCATAATATTTATATTTGGGAAAATAATTGAGACAATTTTGAAAAATCGTTTTTATTTCTATTTTGAAAAACGGTTCTACTTCAACAATTCACAGTATGGTTTTCGAAGAAATAGGTCAACTACCCAAGCGGCTTTCAAACTACTGTCGAACACTTGATCAGGGAAGGTCGAAGGTCTTGATCAGGAAAAGCACTCTTCTTTGACATTATATGACCTGACTAAGGCATTTGATTGTGTATCGCATAGTATTTTGATTGACAAATGAGCTACTATGGTGTCCGGGGCATAGCTCTCAAGCTCGTCCAACAAATCGGTGCCAATTTGTTGAAGTGAACAACGTAAAGTCAGACCTCAAAGAAATGAATCATGGTGTTCCTCAGGGATCCGTTTTAAGTCCACTATTTTTCTTGATCTACATCAATGGCCTGTGTAGTCTCATGAAAACAGCAGGATGTATCTTGTTTGCAGATGATACAACTTCAATGTGTTCTAGTAAAGACTAGCTTACAACTAATGATGAAAGATAGCAAAACATTAGCATACAATTGGTTTGATGCTAACAAACTTACCTTGAATAAAGATTGAACTCAAAATATAATCCTATCTTCCAATCGCAATATTCCCCCATCTAAAAGTGTTAAGTCATAGATTGATCATTGATTGAGCTGGTCTGATCATATCAAAGCTATGTTCAGCAAACATTCCACTGTTTTGTTCGTTTTAAGGCGACTGAACGATATGGTCACCTTGATGACGATTATTTAACTCAGTTATTTCTTATGGTATTATCATTTGGGGTCATTCAAGTAACTCGATAAATGTGTTTAGGTGCCAGAAAAAGGTCACAATAATTTTAGCTGAAGCAGGTTACAAAGATCATTGTCGTCATTTTATTCAACTCGGCATTATACCACTTCCAACACTATGCCTATGAAGTGTTACTGGAGATTCATGAAAATGTTGACAAATTTGAAAGACATGGTGAAAATCATGCATATGAAAGGAGGTCCGCAAGTTTATTGAACCTGCCTAGACATAATCTGACTATCAGTCAAAGAAATTCACTGAACTTAAATCTTTATAATCATCTTCATTCATCTGTGAAGTCTGAGTGACTTCACATATTCAAAAGATTTTATATTTATGATTTTTCTTATAACGTATANGAAGAACACTTTAGAAAATATTTGGCACAATTTATTTTTTATCTCGAAAACAGATAGAGATAGGTATAGGACATTATCAACAAAAAAGTATAGAAATACTAGAGCGATTCCAAAAATGTATTAATATACGGGGTGTTCCATTAAAAAAAATATAATTGCTAGGACTATTTGATAGAAGTGGCAACCTACATCGACCGTGAGTCACGCTGTATTTCATAGTGGATGAATTTTATCTCTGATCAAGGATATCTGTATTTGTGACTTGCCATAAATGTACAACTGTATGTAAAATGGTCAAATAAAGTACTCTAGTCTATGCGGAAAAATACTTTTTATCGATAACAATTCTGAATTTCCTCTATTTTGTATTCTCTACATTGGAGCTTCAAGAGCTGATTTCAATCGTAAACCATTGTTTACGTTTTATTCATCAAATCTACAGCAATATATATGTTTCAGTGGTTCCATCACTCCTAAATGTTGATATATGGATGAAAGATTTAGTCTACAAGTATAATGATTTATATTCCTTTTCAAAAATTCCAAATTATGGAATTTTGGACAATGTTCATCGATTTGGCGATAGAAACAGTCAGTTCCCAAACTCGAATTTTTGTCTGCAAGACATAGCTAACTGGACTTCAAAAATAATGCCAAGAATGTGTTCGATTAGAGGAGATTGTTGGAAGACATATTATGAGATGGATCGATTTTCTTCTGGTTACATATTGACTCATAAGTAAGTACTTATCTAATGTATTTTATTATAATACCTAATGAAAGTTTAAAAGAGATTAGGGTAGATAATTTGTCAGTACAAGACATATGAGAAAAAATCGATAATATCACTGAAATGAGAAAAATTGGATTTTCCAGTTCCGTAAATCTAAAAAACTAACATGTATGGAAAAATAATATTCCAGAGAGGTGCATTATGACTTGCTCAAGGTTGCCCCTTTCTTCTCATGCAGACCTACGATTTGTAAGTACGTGTGGCAGATACCCAATGGAAAAACAACAACTAACCCAGCTAATGCCGCGCAGAGAGTTGAAGTAAAACCATCAGGCACCTATGCAACGTCTTCGACTTGGAAGATTCGTCGCAAGTTATTTTCCATTATGAAAAGCAGAAATTAATTTCGTTTGGTCGATTTGACCAACCGATAGACCGGGTTCGAGGTGTTTGCCCCATCATCAGTACCGGGGATGGTCTCTTCAGAACAGTGTGAATGACCAAACAAATATAATTCCAGCTAGTCATGGAATCTCCCTGCAGTTGATTTAGTGGAACCTGGGAATAACAGACTTCGTCGACTTCATATAATCTCGGGTACACAATATTCATGTTGATGTTATCAATCAACTTGTGTTAAGTTGGCAAAAGTGTACTGATTCAAATGGCCTTATTTCGATTGAATTTAATGAATATTTACTGAGATATTACAGTTAAAAGTAGACTCAAAAATGGACAAACATTTTAATATGTATTTTTAGTTTGGAGGTGTTTCCTTAGTTGACAATGGCCAGTCAGAAATCCTACTGTTGAGCGTATATTTTTCCTGGTCATCGCCAGATTTTTCTTTGGCGCCAGCTTCCCGCGGTCGCCCAGGGTGATCCTGGCAAGATTGAATCCTTTGATTTCATCCCATCTCTTTAGGGATTGAGCATGGGTGTGACGTTTGGCTAGTTCCGCAATTGTCGAAGTCATCAGGCCGTAGGTGCCACTGGGTCCTAAAATTCTTAGTCCAGCCGCTTCCTTGGCTAAAGAGTCGGCAATGCGATTACTTTTACTCCTGTCGTTCCCTTCAACCCACCTCAGGATAATGTTATTATCTACCGAGGCTTTGGCTAAATCTTGGTGGCACTCTAGTACTAGCCCTGAGGTAACACGTTGTCTATTCAAGACTAATGGGGCTTGTCTGTTATCTGTACAGATTGTTATGTTTTTGCCTGAAATTCCTTTTCTGGTTATTTTTTTTGTGGCGATTCAGATACCAGCCAGTTCTGGTTGGACCACGCTGGTATTTTTTCCCATTCCCCACTGAATCCTTAGCCTTAGTGATCTGGAGTACACTCCACATCCTGAGCCTTCTTTGGCTTTTGAGCCGTCTGTATATTTGAGTATTGCATTTGTAGCATCTGACTCAGTGTTCTGTTTCATTTGTATTTTGTAGGGTTCATATTGACACACTAGCAAAAAATTTATCATGGAAGGTCTATGCAATCAGACAGATAAAAGATAAAGTCTGTTATGAAGCTGCCTATACCGCTTATCATGCAATGTTTCATAGTTCCTTAATTTATGGATTGATAAACTGGGGCATAACTGTTCATATCTCGAGAATATTTGAAATTCAAAAAAGAGCAATCAGAGCTTTAGCTGAAATAGGTCAAATGGAGAGCTGTAAGAGTTGGTTTATTAAGTTCAATATATTAACTCTGCCATCATGTGTAATATACTGCAATTTGATACACATTCAAGAAAATTTACAAATGTTTACTACAAACGGTAACAACCATTCGTATAATATTAGGAACAAGGATAATATTAGAGCACCAAACCAAAGACTAGAAATAACAAGGAGATGTAACTCATACATATCATTGCACAACTCACTGCCCCAATCAATGAAAAATTCAACCTTCGCTAATTTCAAACGGAAACTGAAAAAACATCTCTCAGAGAATGCTTACTATGATGCGCCTGACTTCTGCTTTACAGAGTGACTATCGTCAATGTAGGTACTGTCTCTATGTATCTATATATCTGTATCTTCATTTCCATATTATCATTTTTACATTTATATATTTATTTACTTCATTTTGTTCTTGTATCATATACAATTTTTATGTACTACCTACTTCTTTTCGGTAATTTTAATTAACATTCATTTTATACATTATTGACTTGTCATAGCACTAAAGTGTAATAACTTGACCAACAAAAATCTAATGAATTTCACTAGTTCGGACTTCCATTGTCTAATATATGATTTGATTTGATTTGATAAATGATTTGAAATCCCTGAGACACCTGAAAGAGGAGAATTAAAAATGAATAGCTGAAAATAAAAATTATATTAAGCAAAAAAAAGTCACCGCACCACAGTAAGTCCCCTCACTTGTATGTACTACCCAAAATCTACAAGAAAGGCGTTCCGCTCAGACCGATCATCAGCTCCAGAGATTCGGCTACTCAAAACTTGTCTAGATTTTTACTTCCCTCAATACAACCATTACAAGGAAAAACATCGTCCTTTGTGAAGAATTCAAGGCACTTTGTCGAACTATTAGGGTCAATTGAAGTCACACAGGAAGATCAACTAATTAGTTTCGATGTGGGAAGCCTTTACACCAACGTTCCGGTCGAAGAAGGTCTCCAAATCATACAGAGAAAGCTATACGAGGGCGGGAACCTGAAAGAGAGAACGAATCTAACTATAGAAGTAATTATGGAATTACCAGGATGCTGTGTACGAAACTGTTATTTCCAACCTAAGGACGAATTCCTTACACAAGATGAGGGACTGCCAATGGGATCGCCACTTTCACCAGTTATAGCCAACATATATATGGAGTGGTTTGAAACTCTGGCCATTGAAGAAGCCCACAAGGCACCTCGAGTCTGGTTGAGATAAGTTGACGACACCTTCATAATATGGAACCATGGGAATACTGAACTAGACGCCTTTCTGATCATTTTATATATTAGACAATGGAAGTCCGAACTAGTGAAATTCATCATGAAACATTGTCAATCACCTTTCAAACAAAAAATCTAAACTAATCTAATCTAATCATTAAACACAAACCTGGGTTCAATTGCATCACTGGATGCCTGCAGCAGAGGTTGCGCAGTGAGCGCTTATCGCCATAGGATCAGCCTCAATTGACCCATTCCTAGTTCGAGGTTTACACCAGCCGTGCGTAATCGTAATATGGACATTATCGCAATCTCCTTAACGTACAGGCATCCCACTGTCCGCCGACATTGCTCATAAGCCACATATGCTCTTTTTGTTCTACTCTGTAGGTGAGAGTTTCATGTTAGCTTCTTGTCCAGGGTAGTACCAAGGTATTTCACCTCTTCAGAAAAGTTTGCTTTTGAAATTTTCGGGAGGCTTTAAGCCCGATAAACTTCTTTTCCTGGTGAAAAGGACCATCTCAGTCTTCTTGGGATTGATCGACAGTGAGTGTTCCTTACACCATGTTTCTATCAATTTGAGCCCATCCTGCGCTCTATCGCACAGTGTGTTTACAAATTTGCCGGTCTGCAAGATAACTATGTCATCTGCATATGCAATTGTGTAGAATCCATTATTGTTGAGATGATTGATCAGGGTATCCAGAACTATGTTCCAGAAAAATGCACAGTTTTCAGGATAATTAATTGGATAAGGATTAATGCTGTATTGCCTGATATCGCTTCGTAAGTAAGCTATTTTTTCTTGAGGACAAAAAAACATTATTTTGGATTATCCTTGAGAGATAGACATATACCATCGCGGACTTTTTGTAGACTTTTTCAAGGTGTACAATACTGTAGTACATTTTTGATCTATCTCGTAGGGTACAGCCAGCGTTCGCAATGTTAGCGCAAAAAAATGTTATTTTTTTACAACATCACATTAGAAACCTCTGAAATTATCAGTGCATGTTATAAATAAATCTTTATTTTGAATCACTCTGTATATACTGAAAACCCGCATCAAAATTCGTTGGGTAGTTTTAAAGATCTAAGCATACATAGGAATCAGACAGCGGAAAGCGATTTGTTTTATACTACGTAGTGATTGTGGGATGATATCAAAATCTGAACATGGATAAATTTATTTCAGGTTACTTTTGTTACAACTCGCCAAAGCAAGAAAATGTATAATCAATAAAGAAGTATATGACCAAGAAACAAAACTTCTCTGTTCTTTGATTTATGCAGAGATTTACAATGGTGATTATTTCAAGGAGCTGGATGAAACTTTCGATTTATTTTTAGAGGAAAGTGAGTAACATTTCAATTTAGTTTTCAGATGTAGAAATATATAGATACAGAATATATAGACAGTATTCAACAGGTAAAAAAACGTATGCCGCATAGTTTTTATTTGGTATAGAGTTTTTCATACCAAAAACCGATAATTTCCATGAACAAAAAATTAATTGATTTTTGGAAGAGTAACACTCTTGTCAATTTATTTTTCGAAATTTTCAGAGCACTGGCATTAATAAAATATACAAATACTAGATGAGTGAGATGTGATAGAATCACATAAGAATCACGTTAACTGTTAAAGTTACGCTAGTTGCACACACACCGATTTTGGACGGCCAGTATAAAATCGGCCGATATTTTATTGGTAACGGGTGCTTGCACACTCAGCGGATTTTTAATTTATTTTTCGAAATTTTCAGAGCACTGGCATTAATAAAATATACAAATACTAGATGAGTGAGATGTGAATTAGTGAATATTTGTAAATTATTATTCTTCAGAAAAATTTGTTCAACAGATTTCTAATAAACGAATTCATGAAAGCAGTTCATTTCAATCAACTTGTCCAGTTACTTACTTATACTGTATTACTGTCTGGTCAGAAATTGGAGTGTAGAAAATTTGCTTGACGCATGTAGACACCACCTACATTCGAAAATGGCTGTCAATAAGGTCAAAGTTTATTTTTCGATTATATAGAACTAGTGAAATTTAAGTCTATGCATAAGAATCACGTTAACTGTTAAAGTTACGCTAGTTGCACACACACCGATTTTGGACGGCCAGTATAAAATCGGCCGATATTTTATTGGTAACGGGTGCGGATTTTTATCGATCAAACAATCAGTTGCTTTGTTGTCGTAATTAGCACGCACTACCAAAACGAAGTTAATGCGTAGTAACTACAATTTCACCGAGCATTCGAGACTGGAATAGTCGGTAAAAAACCGGTGAGTATGCAAGAGTGTATTTAGTCATGTACGCTACTACTTCCCGGTACTGCCGGCGATACAGTGGCAGTGCACGGCTGCTCACCGGTATTTTACCGGCGACGATCACCGGTCGGCGCGGCGTGTGTGCCAGGTCCCGTTCCCACATGTTGTTCATTATTGGAATTTGGACGACCGGTACAAAGTCGGCCGTCCAAAATTGGTGTGTGTGCAACTAGCATTTGGGAGGATGCTGAATTGGAGCAAAGTTTAGAGATAACAAATTCGGGTTGGTAGGCGGCGGTCGAATGGAACTGGTAGTACGAAACGTTTCGTCTGAGTGCGAGAACGGAAATTATATCCCAAAGACCCAGCAACGACTGACTGACTAGAAATTTTTTCCTTAGGTTTGTTCTTATTCTACAAATTTCAGGTTCTAGGATGTCAGGATCATGCGCAGTTGGTATAGAGCGTTCTGGTTTATTGAGGATACGTTCGAATTTATGAATCCTCTGTTCTGGTTTCGACTGCGAAATGATCCTAAACTGTCTTGAACCGTCCCGAATCGTTCTTGCTCTTGAGGCTGAACTGTTGAGAACTGTTCCCGTTGCTCATGCGCATTCATGTGAAAATTTGTTTGGACTATTTTCTAGTATGTTTTTTTTTATTTGATTGAAATAATTGATGATTGAGGATAACATTTAAAATGATTGCAAGTATACGCTACATAACAAAATGGAAATGTACAACAGTATTTTCTCGTCATCATCTCTTCATATATACGATAGGTGGTACAGTGGTCTCTTCAAAATGCCTCTGGTTTAACCAAGTGTCCGATTCTATTTCGGACTGTTTGAGATTTTTTTGTGAGCATCATGTCTTGCGCAGTTTCCAAACAGCTTCGGATGTTAGGTTTGTTATGGTTCTGGTCGAAACCAGAACAAAGGATTTATCAATTCGAACTTATCCTCAATAAACCAGAACGCTGTATATCAACTTCGCATGATCCTGACGTTCTAGAACCTGAATTTCGTAGAACCAGAACAAACCTGTTAGAACCAGAACAAACCTTAAGACAGCACTTGACACGATTCACTTTCGAAGCACCCTTCTGATGTAGTACCCAGCTGTGCTGTGGACCTTTAGTCCTGAGACTGATTGCCGCTGATTCGCCAGAGAGGCGGCGAGTGCTAGTTCTCCAGAGGGTCCTAAATCTGCGAGTTCCTCCAGGACCTGGTGTGGAAACCCAGTTCTCCATGATCCGGGCATTTCTGCATTTCTCGCGTTGAAGCCGCAATGAAAAGCAAGATTCGTTTCCAGGAAGAAAAAACCCTATCAGCTAGCTGAGCTGAGTGCACCGCGAGTAGGTCAAATATGCCGGCTAGTGGGTTTCTCGTTGCGACCTGAGCCGACGTAGAAACGAATTCTTCCAAGAGAAGTCATAATAAGGACAATTGAGTGGTCGGCTGCACAATGTTGTCAGATGTAGGAGAGCTGAAAATCTTTTTGGAAATTACTGTACTGTTTGGAAATTACCGTTTAGGAATCCATATGGGAAATCATTTTTGGTTTTATTGCTTTTCAGACCTCGAAGACGTAGAAACTATAGCTGAAGACACTTTGTATAACAATATATACGCGAAAGAAAGGTTTTGATACAAAAAAAATAGTAGTAATTCTCCAAAGAAAGGAAGGAAGCAAACAATTCAGATAAAGCAACTCCACACAAGAATGTATAGATCATGCAAAGGAGTAGCTTTTAGTCACGAACTGGAAGAAAAAGCCCTTTCGAAGTAGCTACTTTCATATAAAATTGAATTACACGAAAGAAAAATACTTTCGAAACAATTACTCTCATATGGTTGCTGAATCATACGAGAAACACTTTTCTTTATTCCATTTGCATTCCAAACATTCGTATGGGATCGAATCAGATATCATTCACAGGATGTATACACAATATAATTGATGAAAGATGTGAAATTTCACTTACATGGAAGTCATCCTCACTGCTAGACATCGGATGTTTTGCCGTGAAACACTTCCCTTATCAGCTCTTCAGTATCAAATCTGAATAATATTATGAGAAGTGAGATCAATTTTTGGGAAAGAAAGGTTATGGCTTTCTATTCCCCCATCTTGATGCAAAAAAATGTGTGGATCTTTCAAAGAAAGAAAGGAAGAAATCAATTTCCGAAAAGTTACTCTATACAGTGTGACACGAATAGAATGAAGACACCCCTGTATTTTTGTCATTTATGAAAACAGACATTCGAATTGTAGTACAGACATAGAATTCCAACCCAAAATTTGTAATTCGAATTTTTTATAATTTTCATATACAAGTCCGATTTTCAATTAACGAATCCAAGTAAGAATCTACAGAAATGAATTGATGGATTTAGCCGTTACTACGTAGTAGGAGATCATCATGAAAAATGAGAAAAAATACTTTCTGTTTTTTTCACTACTTTTATTTGTTAATAACGTTACTGCAGTTTCGTACTATGAGGGCATTTGTCAACTAACACAATATATTGAAAAGAATTGTGAACACCACGGTACTTAACTCGATTGAGTACTTGAATTGTGTTTACTTGTGACAATGTGGATAGGTTTATTTGAAAACCGATGAGTAAACTAGATCCATTCGATCATTTAGCAGGATTCCAAATAATTGAGTGTCCAACCCTTGCTTACTTAGTGCAAAATGTCCGTATTGTTTAGATTAGGGAACTTGTGGTTACATTCCAAAGATTGGTTTGAAAACGTCGAAACATTTTTACTTAGTATGAAGGACCTTTCATGTTCGTTTTCAGAAATTTCGGCAACAATATCCCACATAAATACTATTACACTCCTCGGTTTAGAATATAGCAATGTTACCGCATGATAAAAGAAACGGTCTGTATGGTGGCGAATTTTTTGAAGCCTTCTTCCTACATTATGACGAATTTATTATTTTCGTAGTTTCTTGTTTGGAATCGTTGATTGAAAATCGGACTTGAATATGAGAATTTCCAAAACTATTTCAAAATTCGAATTTTGCGTTGAAATTGGGTATGTAGGGTCAAACTTGGTTTGAAAATAACTTTTAAATAACTTATTTCGGTTTCATCAACGCGAAGCAAACTATCAAGAATTTGCCCTTTTCGCAGGAACGCAGTAGGCTGGGATTGATACTGTCACTCGGAGTAGGCTCGGCTGGTACCAAAAATCGAATATCAGCTTTCAAAAATGACTAAAATACAGGAGTATCTTCATCTTAAGTGTGTCACACTATATAAATGGAATTGCCATCCCACCGAACTTGATCCCATTCTACGGTTTCATAAAAATGACATTCCTTCCACCATTAGTAAAATGATTGGTTTTGTTTACTCTATTGATAAAACATCAGTGCATTAGAGTTAATCATCCTCATTTCGTTCTTATGTCTTAAAATGATTTGGAGAAATAGTAGTCTTCTTTGTTTTTGTGAACCAAACGCAATATCAGTCAAATGTTTCTGATCATGATCAAAATGAACAAGAAGAGAATGACAAGAAACAGTGACAGAGCTGAAGTGTCGGAGATCATTACAATCGTTCAACCCAACAATGACATATACAAACTAAGACCTATTCGACTGGGCTGTTTTGATTCTGCAAAAAAACGGCCTGTCAAAATTAGTCTCGTAAATAAAAAACCAATTCTAGATTCAAAAATAAAATGAGATTATCCCTAGATAAAACCACACAGCAACATGAATTGCATAAGAAAACTTGTGACAAACTAAATGACCGTATACAGGATGGCGAATCAAACCTGATTATAAGATATAAAAATATTCCTTTATTTGTTGCAAAAATTAGAACTGCCCAACAGTACCCATGCTAATTTCAAAATATTCGCGGAATTCGTTCAAAATGTGAAGCTTTGTATTCTGCTGTGAGTCAGGAGGAATTCGATCTTATTGCTTCAATAGTAAATGTGAGGTGACAAGAGACAGAGCTCCAATGGTTCCTGAAGATATGGATCATCATCCAGCTCTAATTATTGATTTTAATAATTTTTTGAATAACGAAACTAGTTTCAACCCAAATGATAACCAAAACCAAAAAAATTATAATTTCAAACGAGCCGATTATCCTGCATTATATGATGGGCTAGTTTCCACGAACTGGTCTTTTTTTTGGAATTGTGATGATGTAAATTTAGCTGTTAGTAATTTCTATGATGTCTTATATAATAATATTGATTCACATGTTCTTATTTTCAAAGTGTTCAAACATAAATATCCCAAATGGTATACACCCGAGAGTATTTGCAATATCAAAAAGAAAGCTAAACTACGCGAGAAGTACAAGAAAACTGGTAATATGCAGTACAATTATGAATTCAAGAGATAGAGCAATTAATAAATGTGTCGTATGCTCTCTCATATTCACATATTTCTTATAATATTGTCCTATGGGGAAGTACGGAAGTACGGTCAACGCTCGCAGAGTTTTCATCAGTCAAAAAAGACTAATTCGTCTAATCTTTGGCTTAGATTTCCGAATGACGTGTAGGAATCATTTTAAAAAGTTTAAATTACTGACAGTACCATCGATCTACATTTATAAAACTGTAACATATGTTAAACTCAACATCAAGAGCTTCTCAAAAAATTCTGACTCTCATGACCAATTGATGCTTCGAGAATGTGTACGCCTAACATGCCTGCAAACAAAGGATCGCGACTAATCATTGTGCATTGCGGAGGAAGTACCGGGGACATTTGGCTTTGAAAT
>NW_019291712.1:0-57630 GCF_000500325.1 Leptinotarsa decemlineata | reverse complement strand
ATTACCAAAATTTGGATGATTTTGAATATTCACTTGAAAAGTTATCAAAGAAAAACATTTTTCATTTTGTAACTTCGAGGGCCCGTAACTTGGTTACGAAGACTTTTAGGAAAAAAAGTTATATGAAGTACTGGTGATATTTTGACCCCATCTATACATTCCCGAGAGGAAAAGAGGAAGTCCAGGGACACCCTGTATATACCATATTACAATGCTCACCGGCTTGCCTGCCTTCAATGTTGTACATGTGAGCCTTATTATTATTATTATGGAACGTTCATAACATCTTTTACAGGAACGCCTCACCCCAATTGCTTTCTGATGAACAGCTTATAAATTGTAATTGAAATATTGAAGAACTGATTGAATCATAATATCGTGTCAAAAATTCCTTTAGCGTCTTCATGAAATATTTTCGTTTCTTAGCTTTTGTCGTCCCACTTTCGTATTTACGCCACTAATGGCGGTCACTATATTTCTTCATTTAATAAATGAACAAACACAAACAAAAAACAGGACATTCACCCTCTGTTCACAATATAATCTCCGCCTCACTGTATATAACCAATTATATTTAATGAATTGCAAACAAGATACAGGTACGTATTGTTGCAATTTGTATCTATAATTTTGGATTTCAATGACGTTTACAAGTGAAATTAACACAAATAAATAGTGATAATGTCTTTTCCCAGAATTAGATAAAATTTGTTCTGAAAATAACAATAAACTTGAATACCAAAACAACTATTGGTGTTACTGGTCTCTATAAGTGTACTCACCATCAATAGGTACTAAAGATTGCACCCCCTGGAGTGGTCGTCACACTTGCCACTCCCCAAAAGCCGCCTCTGGAATTAATCATGAATAAATTTTGAGTTATTCTTCACACAACCAATAATTCTATTCTCAAATTTCAGCCAATATTGCTGCTTGCCGTTCCTATTTGTCGGCAGCGACTCGATACTCTGAAAGAACGAAAGCTGTATCGATGATATCCCTGGCGCAAGTACTTGGATTCGTGATAGGTCCTGCAATTCAAGCCACAGTGGTACCCCTTGGAGGAGAAGGCGTCTGGCTCATCAGAAATCGACTAAGACTGAATATGTATACGGCTTCTGGATGGATAAACGTCGTCCTTTCCCTACTTAATATTTACCTTTTCTTCCCTACTGTCTTCAAAGAACGAAAAATCGCTCTCAAAGAAGCCATGCTGAAATTAGGCAAAGATAACGCCAGAGATACTTGGAAAGAAGAGAGAACGAATCTTTTTTCGGCATGGTCTCTAGTTGTATCGTTTTTCGTCATAGTGTTTAATTTCATGCTGTTGGAAACTCTTGGTACTCCAGTAACCATGGATCAGTTCGCTTGGTCCAAAAGCGAGTCACTGTGGTAAGCAATATCTGACATTTTATGAAATCTGTTTGAGGCAATTATTTACATTCCACTCAGTATTTCAGAAGTAATTTCTTCACTAAGTATAAAATAATTTCCTGATAATGTATCCTCATGAACATTATTTCTGTACTTACCTGATCCAATTCCTGAATTCAACTCTGAAATGACACGCTGAAGAATCTGACAGCTGGAGTTCTGATTGTGTTTATTTGAGCAAAAATACAGTTAGAAATTTATTTTTAAAAATATTACATAACATTTGACATATGACAATACCGTCTAGTCGACACAAAAATCGATATTACGCTGCATTTAGCGCAATGCCTTCCGTTTTTTTGAACGCAGCAATTTTCACTGAAAAATTACAAAAACTCAACAAGTGTTTCACTACGCAATAGCTTCTTCAGGCGGGTGTTCAATAATGACTTAGTAACTTGACAGCTGACGAATGCGAATCGGCCATTTCAGGAACTCAATTTCGATGAAATGATGATTTGATTTTTTTTCCAGACGGTATGCTACGGATTTTCATTCACTTGCTATTTCAGTTTGTTTGAATATAAAACTTTCAATTTCCTCAAAAGTATATCCTTTCCAGCAAACTACAAACTGTTATAAAAATACAATTATAGCTTATGAAACTATTATAAAACTGGTACTTTAACAAGGAACTTTTTTGTTGGTTCTTTCTGCGGTGTTTCAGAAGTGAGATACGAATGAATGCGATGTCACATTTATATGGTTATCAAAAGATAAGACGCGTGTTCCTCTTTTCATCTGTACATGGATGTCAATTGATTACATTGAAACCAGAGCTGATGAATTCCAACCGTTTACTAGTAGTTGGCGCTAATTAGGGTTATATAAATGAAACAGCTTGAATTTGAAACTATTGGAAGTATTTCTGCAGCCTTTGTTACCCATTTATATTTTGTTATAAGATATGGATAGGTCTTCCGACAGTCCGGATCTCTGCATAAGATGATTCAAATGACATTGACCTGGAAAAAGGCCTGTTAGACATCGTAGTTCATCCCTACTGTAGTCAAACAACCGTTTGGTATCAAGCTTTTCGCCTTGGAGTGAGCCAATCCCGAGCCATAAATCTTCTTGCCATCCAGGTGTTCAATATTTGTTTGGCAAAGCCTAAAGCGATGCCAATGACAGGTTCTAGTCCGATGAAGCTGCTTGCAGCACCCTCCTTTGCAAGAGAGTCAGCAGCCTTATTGCCTTCCAGGTCAGTATGGCCAGGAATCCAGACCAGAGACAATCTGGTCTGGATTCTTCCAATCTCTCCGCACACACTTCAATAGTGTAAATTTCTGCTTGAAATACAGTCGGATAGGTTGATATCTCTGTCCTGGTTCTGCGACTGAAAACATCTGCACCAGAACCGGAAGGTGTTTTTGATCCATCTGTGAACCAACAACTATCTACTCTTGATATTTCATTATCCCGGAGGATCCAGTCCTCTCGATCCTATGGAGTATGAAACTGTCTTCTGTCACTTGTCAACACCAGTCATTGTTCCTTTTTTTCTCCAAACTAATCGGTAACATCATTTGACAGCTTTTACAATAATGAATGTCACATTTTTTGTCACTTTCCAAAAGAAATTTGTCATATACCATAACAAATAATGCAACCAGATTATTATTTTCAGGTATATGGGGATTCTGATGTCCGTGGGTGCTGTTTTATCCATTGCGACATTCGCATCGATAACACCCCTGTGCCGGAAATTCTCCGAAGTAAAAATTATGATTTGGGGTGGATTTTTCTTCATGGTTCTTGGAAGATTATCTTTCATTCCACTTTCTGGAGATCCACCACAAGTTTACGACGCCGATTTCAAGTTGAATTTAACAAAGTTCTGTGATATGGTTATGAAAAATAAATCTGTTGAAGTAGATGTTGAATCGCTGAATAGAACTTTGAGAACTTTTGGTACGTTTTTAGATGTGAACAGTACAAATGAAGAAAGTGTGAGAACAACGACTCTGAACTGCGGGGAAGACATTGTGGGGTGTCCAAGTAATCAGGAATGGTGTAAATTTACTCCGCAGATGAGTCTCACTCAGTTCATTATAGGGTATGTTTTGACTGCCTTCGGATATCCCATTGGTGTAACGTTGATCCAGACGATATTTTCCAAGTTGCTGGGATCGAAGCCTCAGGTAAAAGTGTACTTCATTGTTTACTATACATTGTGTACGTTTCAAACATTATTTGTATCAAATATCTCAAAACCGAAACATAAAAAATGTTATTTTGAGGAGCCGTTTTCGCCAATAGTGTGACATGCTCCTCTCCTAGGGTTCTCTACTTCAGAATCTCACACAGAACTAGTACAAGCACTTGTGATAAATCATTTAAATCAAACCCATTTCATAAATTAAAGTACTGAACAATTTAATGTATTCACGAGGAAGCCGAAAATGTAGGTAAGTCATTTTTAGTGGTGGTAATCGGGGATTTTAATGACCTCTTCAAGAGTTTTCTTCTTTCACATAGAATAAATAAATAAAAACAGTAATGGGGAACTTTATACATGCTTAATTATAGTTTACCTCGATAAGTTTCTGCATCAATATAGTTTTCACAAAGAAAAATATACTCTTTATTACATAATTTGGCCTATCAAAAAAATCTAACAGTTTTATAGATACTTCATTTCGGAACTTAAGACAACAATGTGCTTTTATCTTTATTTCGGATGAAATCATTATCCAACATCGACTATTTATGTCATATGTATTATAACTGATAAAATATTATACAAATATCAAATACTCCAAAAAGCATATACCTACACAGAAATATTCTTGTGGTAACTTTAAATAATTAACAGAAATAGTTTGTCAGGTTGCAATTGGGTTCCTGATTTTAGTACTATTGATTGTTACACATGTCACTTGTCACCTCAGAGCATTGAAATGTGATCTAATATTTACACAGAACGATTAAAGTTCGAAGATGGAGTACCACTAGAGCACAGTCTCACAGAAAGCTGGAACATATCCATAGTTGTCAGATATTTATATTACCCCATCTCGCGGTGTAACTGTCGAATAATCATTGATATTATTGTTCTCTCGGAATTATGGAGAGTGGACTACATAAGTAACTTTGAAATACCAAATTTTGATATTGTATATAACAAATCCCACTTTAATCAGAACGACGGTGTGGTTGTCTACATAAAAAATGGTCTGGATTACATAACCGATGTAAAACATTTTAGTGAAACTAAAGTATTAGAATTTCTGTATACATTAGAGAGCACGTCATTCATACTAACGACATGTTATCGTCCACCCTCTATGAATTTGGAATTGTATCTGAAAGAATTAGAGAACTACTTCACGCAACAAGCTAGTGCCGACGTAAAAATATTCATAGGCGATATCAATATTAATATCTTGGATACCACTGACAAAAAGGTTATAGACAAGAATATGTATGTGAATTGAATAAATTGATTGATTGATTGATTGAGGGTTGAATATATAATTTGCATTGTGAGTTTGGTATTAAAGTTGTCTTATACCTCCGATTAAAGAGATCTGAAGCTCTGTTATATTCGATTATTCATATTACTGATTTTTACGCCTCAATTTTATGAAAACCGACTAAAATTTGAGAATACAAAAATACTGGTAAACGTGCAACGAAAAAGAAAATGCAGGATTAGGAAAGTAAAGGCGGATTTATAAAAAAAAATAAGACAGATATGAAATCAAGTATAATAAAAAGTAAAATAACAGAGTACCCGTTTATGAAAAAAATAAGATGGAAAATAGAAAATAACTATCGACCAATCATATTGTATCAGCTGACAGCTGAAATAAGTGGGCTATAATTTTTTATTTAAAATTTTCGGAAATTTTGGGAGAATATGATTGACGATGACTTCGTAATTGAATAAGTATCGGATTTTGGAGTTTCTAGGATTGTATTAATGCAATTTTATAAAAAACTGTTAAATCTCCACATTAACGTGACATATCGACGCATGCCCATAGAGATAGTTACCGAACTATAAGGTTGAAAGATGCCCAAATTTTAGCTCATTTCTCATTTTGCATTATTCATTTTATAAACGTTCTGCCTCGAAAGTGTATATACAACTTTCTCATTCTACTTTATTTCTTTTCTTATTTTATCTTACTCTTTATATAAACCCGCCTCAAGGTATACTGAGAGAAATGACCAAAGTAAAAAATTAGAAAAATGTAATTCCATTATTGAATTATTTACATGTAGAATTGCATATAAAAATTGTTTTAAAAAGTATCACATAAATGAACAGTTGATCAAATTGTCTCTCTCCACCAAACTGTAATGGTTGAATGAAAAAAGTTTCATATCGCTATGAATTACAAGCCGATTGTTGTCGTTTCCTATTACACCGGTACTATCCGTGAAAACAAATTCAATAGCTCCTGTTTCTAGGTTGTACTTTTCCAAAGAATATAGAGGAGTGCCAAAATTCTGGTAATTATATAGGGTGTATATTATATTATGACACAATGTAACTTTTATTGCATCATAATCAATGTCTGTTATATTTTTTATAGATAAAACTACTAGTTTATCACCGTCGACACATATTTCAATCAGTTTTTTTCCTGTAAATAGAAAGAATTCCCAGTTTGATTAACGTTCATGATTTGCAATGAGCCAATAAAACAGTTCTGTGTTCCTTTTTTATGGTCACATCTCCCCTATAGATGTGTATTTCAAACACAAATGAAAAAATAATTTAAAAAAACGGTGGCAATAGCACCTTTATTTCGGAGTTGATATACAAAAGGGTGTTTACTGAACATGCGGTAAAAATGTAAGGAACTATTCTTTGGACTCTTCTAAGGATAGTTTGTCCTTTGATGATTTTAATAGGGTTTTCTTTCGAAGATACGGAGTATTGATATTTAAGTGACTTGTTGCATCTGCCACAAGAAACAAATATGTAATATGGACTTATATACAGGCTGATTCACGGTGGATGGCACATTAGACGTTTCTGGTGAACCAGACAACGGATCACTTTGAAAATTTAATGGAGGGCATATGGAGGCATATTCGGACATTCTCTAGCCAACTAAAATATTTTCGACAATGCGGTGTTGCCGCTTCTATTAGAAAGCAGTAGCAACTTTGATTTTTCAAATGGAACATTGAAGGTATGCTCCTATAAAAGTTATGAAACACAGGTGGAATAAACTCTAGTAGGGACAACAAATCAGCCTTCTTTTTTTAGATATTGGTAATAATGTACTTCTAATTTTTGGGACGTTGCCACTATCAGCTAACCATTTCGCGAATATTTTCTGTTGCAAAAACGACACCTCCTGGTATGGTTCATAATCGTCTAAGCTGGTTTTAAATTGGATGATACCAAACCGTTCGCTGTTCTTTAAGGTACGCACAGGTTGCCACTTCAAATCGTTGTGTGCAACGTCTTTCTTTCTTCTCACTAATGGACCTTTCAACATATTTGAGAATTCTAAAAAGTCATCTTGGGTCATCTCAATAACCGAAAATCTAGGACCGCTGATACCAATCATGGGGATGGCCTATCAAAGTACTGCTTTTTAGTTTTTTTCTTTCAAATACAGCATGTGTGAGTGTCCAGGCAACATGAATGTATGTTCACTTGTGTAAATTCTTGGACACGTCTGCATATCTAACGTTAGCATCGCTGCTACATACGAGTTCTTGATCTGTCCTCCGCACGTATCTGAATATTGTAAAACTTGTGTAATTCCATCCGGTAGATTTTGGATATGTTTGAAAATACATGAAGCTATTTCGTTGGCCCCACGAGCTGCAGTAGCCTCATGCCACATGTTAGTTTTGTTGTCGTGAATTGTTAAATTGTAGGTCCAAAGCAGGCGTTTGTAAAACGCAATTGCATTCGACAGGAATGATGTAGCCAAGCACTGCTGTAAACATTGGACATCTTCGTTTGCTACTTGTTTGTTTCTTGCTTTTTGTTTATAAGTTTCATCGGCTAAAAATAAATGATAGTCTCACTCAATCATCTATAGCAAGATCTAATTTCAGCTTACCTAAATTTGTCGCATTTATCACAAGTATCCAATTTTCTTGGTTTAATCGCTAATCTTAAAGTATGAAATTCTTGACTGTAATAGCGATAAGACAGACACTCCATATGGATATTCTTTTCGGTAAAGGTCGTACATCAATTTAATTGTGAAATGCGACGGTAGGTACTTTCTATCATTTTCTCGTCTCGTGTAATGGCTGTCGTGTGTAGGAAATGACAATAAATGTGTACGAACGTCATACATTGTTTCTTTGGACAATTTGAATGGAGGATGTGCATGTCCCCTCCCGTCATCACTAATTAATCCACATACTGAACTACGTTTCTTTCGACAAACTAAATTAACAAAATTGTCTGTTTCACCAAATATGTTGAGAAAACAAGTTTTGCATGTTTGTGTTCGTGTACAAGTTTCATCAATATCCAAAAAATATCTGTTGGTTGTTAGTCTATATTTTTGGCGATTAGGGTCTTGTGTTCGAGGTCTGCTGACTGCTTTATCAACCATCTCTATCAGTGATGCAATGTACGCCGCTTTTTTATTGTAGGACTTTAAGTTCCAATATTCCTTGAATAGAACAAGTCTTTTTTCATCAGGAATTTTTACTCGGCAATGTCGTCTACATTTTGGTAATGACTTAATACAAAAACGCGATATTTTGACTTATGTGCTTATTCCCACTATACGCAGATAGAGTGAATGGGTTATTTAGATCACTAGGATAACAGAAAATGATAGACTAATAATGATAATGTGAAAGTTCGTATACTTGAATGTTTATTATTTATTATCGCACAAACATCTGAACGGATTTGAATGAAATTTGATACATAGTTTGTAACCTGGATTACTATATAGTATAATGTTTATCTTGATAATATTGAAATTGTGAAAGGAGTGCTGATATACGAGGTCTGTTAAAAAAATATGGTGAATTTTTATTTTTCTGAAAAACTATTAATTCATCAATTTCAATTATGTCCCCTTCAAAGTAGTCCCTCTGATATAATACACTTGTGCCAGCGTTTTTGCCAAACCTCGAAGCAGTTCTGATATGCACTTTTTGGTATGTCTGTGATATCCCTCAGCGATTCGGTTTTTATCTCCTCAACTGTCGCAAAACGCCATCCGTTCATGGGTCTCTTCAAACTTGGGAACAGGAAAATGTCGCAGGAGGACAAATATGGTTTTGTATCTGTAGAGTAGGGAGGGTGACTGTAGACACACAGCACTTAGGCCATATGTGACCCATTGTACTTTGTACATCGTCCAGGAAGATAGACAGGTCACTAGGAGACACCTCCTTTATATCGGCATGTGAAGGCCAAGACTCGCCGAACACACACTCTCTTTGGCAACCTTGAGGTGACTCACGGCGGTCTTCGTAAAGGTTTTGGAAGGTACAGCGACATTACTGTCGTTGCGCGGCTTATTCAAC
Source organism: Leptinotarsa decemlineata (assembly GCF_000500325.1). Classification (NCBI taxonomy): domain Eukaryota; kingdom Metazoa; phylum Arthropoda; class Insecta; order Coleoptera; family Chrysomelidae; genus Leptinotarsa; species Leptinotarsa decemlineata. The sequence goes on along the minus strand of NW_019291712.1, from coordinate 48,720 downwards.
CTTCTTGAAGTTCCCTCCGTGTAGGTGCTCAAGAAGGTGCCACTTCTGCCTCTATCGCTCTCTTTCTTCTTTTGGCCTCGGCGTCGCAAATGCGCCTTGGCCTTTGTATTATATCACGAGGTGATCTGCCATGTCCAATCTTATTCCGAGCGGTAAATTGAGGTGGACATTTCTCCCCAGCCACCGCCATAGATTGAGGTGAGCATTTCTGTTCAGCCTCGGGATTGGTTTTTGTTTTTCTATTTGTTTCATTCATGTGGGGTCCCACGAGTAGCAGGGGAAGAGTTGGTCACTCGGGCAGAGCCCCGCATTACCAGAGGAAGGCTAATTACAATGAGGTTACGGCCGGTTTCCCAAGGGGATCGTTCGTAACCGCATATCACCCTGCGGCCATTCAGCTGTCGACACGATTCCTTACACCTTAGCTTGGGTAGGCTGGTCCACGGTGGCATGTTCCGCAAAAGCTTTTGGGGAGTTTTGGTTCCCCTCACTCTACTTATTTCTGCCACTGAACAGGAGTCCGGCGACCCCGTCCGTGAGGCCACATTGGCTTCCCGGACAAAGCTCCCAGTCCTCTGGCTATTTCTCTATCCGTTACTTGGGGACGCGCCCGATAGGTAGCCCAACCCAGGGGGACCAAATATGGTTAAAACGATGATTGAGGCATGATTACGGTTTAATTTATTGGCCAAAAAATTAAGAACAAGCAATGGCGAGTGAGCAGGTGAATCATCGTGATGCAAAAGTCATGAACGGTTTTTCCACAATAACGACCGTTTTCTTTAGATTGCCTCTCGCAAGCAGCGCATAAATTCAAGATAATACTTCTTACTGACCGTACGACCATGTGGCACTGATGCACTGCGTCCTGGTAACTGGAGAAAACAGTGAGCAAAACCTTGACATTTCATCAATTTGGCGTACCTTTTTGGTCTTGGCTCTCCTGGGCTCTTCCATTGGGACATTGGACTTTGGTTTCGTCACTAGTTATGACCCTCTTGAGCAAATCTGTATCACCGTTGAACGCAGTGACGGCTCGTGCATTGGAGAACAGGGGAGGCTAAAGTCATAAAGACTATGTACACACAGAAAAGCCCCCCGGAGGCGCGAAAATTTTTATGTTGTTGCACGCTTTGATTAATACTAAAGATAGGGCATGGGCATAACAATGCGTAAAAAGTGCATGAGGAGCTATGGACTTTATTTTAGTTTGTAAACCATTTAAATTGCCGCCCATGACCGCAGCCCCATCATAGGTTTGCGCAATCAACTTTTGCCTAAAATTATAGGTGTCACACGCGAATTAAAAAAAATAAACAAACGCTACCGTTTAAAAAAGTGCCAAATTGTGAATCATATTTGCCCCATAACATTAAAAGTTTCTTGTATTTGCCGCGATTAATCGAATCTTCGGTTTCATCGTGTCCACGAAAAGCTAATTTTTGGGAACCCAAATAAATCGTAATATCGATATGTCTCTTTAAATTCGACCGATTTTCCCTAACCTGATTATTAAAAGAAATTATGGTTTCTTTTTGAGCTGTATCTAAAGCTGTTGCTATATTTTGTTTGCTAAACAATTTTAATTTACAAGACGAAAATATATGGTTCTTAGATTTAAAATGTCTTTCTGTAGAACGAGGTAAATTTTTCAAATTGGAGCATCCTATTTTAGATCACTTTTGGTATTCGGTTTGTACAGAAAATAAAACACAGGGCCAACAAAAAAGTGTTTCTCGTTTAATGGAGCCGGTTAACCAATCGCATTTATCGTACCAGCTAATATTAAATCCTCGATTTTGTTGATTATCTGACGCTTTAATTGAAATCAAATCAAATTTGGTTGAGGCCTTCCCAGAATTTTAATAATGTGAAATTTATTATCATAAGATAAATACTTAAAATTATTTTTCAGCAACCAATCGACTATATCATCAGATTTTTTAATTTCGTCCAACTTATCCATAATAAATGAAAACAAAAACTTACCGAAAAAGTGAAAACCTGAAAACACCTTGAAATAGAAAGAAAACACTTTAAAAGCACATAAAAAATATTACCAAAAAGCACTGCTATGATACAATACTGCCTGTTTTATACACAAATAACAAATATTATCAAGAAACACTAGAACGATTTACCGAAATATTTTTCAGTCCCGGTCCGTCACGGCATCCCGTCCGAATATTTAAATAAAAAACAAACGCAGTAGTACACTAACGGAGACCAACTGGAGGCAAGCCTCATCTAACGCTATAATTTCTGCAACTGAAATTACAAATCGGGACGTATGTCTCTGGTTGGATCGGTCTCGCGAAGCTTGTGTTTTTTAAAGCGGTCGGAGGCTTGGCTCCCTTGCAACGTATGGCATTTATTATTTCGGGTTGATGGTTTATTCGTTATTCGTTCATGAGCGGTGCGTTTGAGTTTTGTTGATGCAGGATACAGTGTGGCATGTACTACGTAGTGAGTGATAGTGTTTTTTCGGGCATATTATGTATTTATATTGAAAATTAATGATAACCAAGCATTTTTAGAAAAAAATAATCATAATTATTTGTAAAAATCTTTTAATTTATTGCGACGAATAGCCTCAAATTTTATGGGGAGGCCAAACCTCCCTTGCCTCCTCTGACGAGCCGCCGCTGGTTGAACTTCCTTCAACAATTCCTGAGCGATGCTCATGCCACGGTTTCAACATTCAGCAATTTTGGAACAAACTTCGCTGTCACACGCATCATGGCCAACATTTTCGAAAAAATTGCATGGAATGGACTGACATTTTCAGCAATTTCTCTAATAATGATTCGATGATTCTTCTTAACAATTTTTTCACTTTCTCAACATTTTCATTGGTTGTAGATGTGCTGGGGCGTCCAGCGCGAAGTCGTCATTCACATCTGCTTCTGTGAAAAGCTTGTACCACTTGTAAATATGTTTCTCACTCAGAGTACAATCACCGTATGCCACTGTCTACATTTCAAGTGTTTTTGAGTACTTTTCCACAAAATTTGATGCAAATTATTTGGTTCATTTTTTCGATAGCATAAACTAGCCAAACACCCAAAACACTTCTAACATTTATGTCTCTCACCAACAAACTGAACATGCTAGCTGAAAATGTGGACATATGTTTCAGATGAGTGTACCAACATAAAAAAAACTTGAAAATCGCTAATCGAATGTACATAGCTCGTAAAAATGACGGATTTTTTTTCAAATGAGGAATGTTCATGTATACTGAGGAGTAGAATTTTATACTTGGTGGAATTACTTGTGAATGACGTACCGAAACTGTGTACACAAAATTTGTCCGGCATTAAATGTACCGAATACGGTTTTCAAATTATTGTCAAAGATTTGATCGGCTTGAATTATGTTCATTCCGTTGGGACTAACAATAGTTGTTTAGTTTGAAGTGGAATTTTTTATCAAAAATGATTCATTTCCTGAATTTATGGAATTAAAATTATTTCGACTCAATATTTGGCACACTCATGGTTTCAGCTGCTGTAACTTCAAGCAATTTTCCATAGTGCAGTATGTCAATATCCAGTGCATTTCTTTAATGTCCCCCCACTTTTATTTTTTAAACGGGTCAACCCAAAAAATTGAAATTTGGGATAATGAAATTAATGCATGAATACTTCATTTTGAAGTGAAATTGACAGATGAAACTTTCGAAATGGCGACTTGGCGCCATCTGGAAAAAAAAATTAAATGGAAATGTGGTTTTGTGACACATCATTTTGAAGCTCCCGACGAATACTTCACAACCCTAGAATATGAAGTCAATATCTTCACCTACTACAAAATGGTAGAACATTTAATAAATTCCTGAAGACAAACACAATAATGTCAATATTTCTAGAAATATTCCTTTTTATCTGCCCTATGGCAATTCCAATAACCCGATAAGGTTTGTTAAGTTATTTTTTGTTTATTAAAACGACAAAAAATGTCAGTACGACAATGAACATCATTCTTCAGTTAGAATATTCTCATTAAGTTTTCGGTTTTACTAATAGAAAGGTACCACGTCAACAATCACTAAACTGGTCAATTCTCGTCCATTGGAAAAAAAAATTGAAGCGATTTTTATTTACGGTGCGACGCGTAATTTTCACGAGATCAAAAAGGTTTTCAGTACATGTTTTCCGAATTGTACTATCTGTAGAAAATATTTGAGGAACTTGTATCCAAATTCATAACTACCGGTAGTGTACATAAAAAAATCCCCCAGGTCATCCATCCATTCCGGAAGAACAGCAAGTGCAAATAATTGATGAGATGGTAGTAAATCCTGAACAGTCTACTTATTCTCCAAAATCATGACGGAAACCATTGCAAGGCATCCTACCTATCTCCACAATATTTGTTTTAGTGACGAATGTACTTTTTTTTTAACGGCAGTGTTCATAGACAAAATTGCCGTTATTGGAGTGACACACCAACCCTCACGTTTTCCGGGAAACACATACCTAATATCCAATATTGGAAAACCATATTGTAGGACCTCTATTTATTGATCAAAATTCAACAGGAGAACTGTTTTTGAATATGCTGGAAACTACTGTTAACCCTCTCATTACTGAAATTGTCGAAGCGAATCCTAATGAATTCGATATAGATATTATATTCCAACAAGATGGAGCACCATCACATTACTCCAGACAAGTAAGAAACTATTTGGATACTACTTTTCCCGGTCGTTGGATTGGCCGTCGAGGTCCTACAGAATGGCCAGCCCGCTCGTAAGATTTTACACCTTTGGACTTTTTTTATAGGGCTATTTGAAGCAAAGGGTATACGAAACTGAATCTGCTTCAATATTGGATATACGGCAGAGAATAATAAATATTTGTAGAGATGTTGACGTTACTGTGTTCGAAAATGTTCGGCGTGAAATATCGAATATGCTGTTCATACGTCAAGAAGTTCAAGGAAACCATTTCGAGCATCTTCTGAACTGACTTCAAGCTTATTACCTTATATATTATGTAGTTAAATGTCAAATGCATGCAGGCAATTATTTAAAGTTCCGCCATTTTGCAGTTGTTGAAGATATTAACATTATATTCTAGGGTTGTGAAGTATTTGTCAGGAGCTTCAAAAAGATGTGTCACAAGAACCCCTTTTCGATTTAATTTTTTCCCCGCATGGCGCCTAGTCGCCATCTTGAAAGGTCCATCTGTCAGTTCCACTTCAAAATAAAGTATTCATGCATTAATTTTATTATCACAAATTTCAATTTTTTGAATTGACCCATTCGAATAATAAAAGGGGGGGGTCTATTCCTATCACAGAACCATACTCTGCCCGCGACTTCATGAATGAGTTCATCGTAATTGTTTGAAAATAGCCTTATAGGATGGAACTGCACTAATGTTAGTAACAAACAAAAGTTGTAAAAAACATAGAAATTTTAAATTCTCATTTTTCATGAAGCATATCAAGTAGTTTTGCGCTGCGAAACAGCAAACTATCGTCAGCTTTGCATTTTCAAGTGATTAGGTATTCAACAATTGAATCGCAATTTTTTCCACTAATATATGTATTTTAAACTAATATACTACTCTATTATTATATCATCATAAGCCCAATCCAATGTCTCACTTTTTTTACTTTCCATGAACCTCTTTCTCTTTTCATGTGCTTGATTTTATTTTGAATAACAATTGCAATGAGTCAACCTCTTTCTGAATCAAAACATTTCTAAGGAATAATGATTTCTATATAAAATGAAGAATGAATAATTGATGATAAATATTGTAAGTAATCAGTCTATTTGAAAAAAACACAATTTTCATGCTTCCACATTCAACATTTCTTGAATTATAGGTAATCTAAACAAAATGTATTTTTATTATATAAGGAAAGTAATTGAAAAGAATCCTTATGTATTTTAATGTTATGAGTATTAATGAATACCAGTACCATACAAAACTCATTACTTCCCCCTTATTTCCTTCAAATGTCCTCTCTAGTCACTTTAGATCTCAGTCCTAATTTTAATAATTTTTACCTGTATAGAAGGTAATCAGATAACTGAATGTTATCATTTGATTTTGATTCCAGCTTCATATGTGAATATTAATGTTCTTTTAAGTGTTATCTTCTTGAAAAATAAATATTCTATCACAAATGAACACATAATGAGGTTTTATTGTCTCATTGCTCTGGAATACATTGAATCCCATACAAAAATAACTCACCTTTAATGTACAATTTATCTTTATATGATAACAGTTCAAAAACGCTGTTGTTATTCATTATACTGTCTTCCATGACTAACTTTTTTTTATCCCATATCCAGTTACCACGAGAGTTGCGAGTATGAATGTACCCACATTTCTCATTCATGCTGAACATAAAAAATTTATTCAAATACTCGCAACATTTCAACTGTCTGTCATTGAAAGGTAATGTTTCTACTAGACTCCATCGTCTCGAAGAGATGTTATACCAGAATATATTTTCTTGAGGAATTCGGAAGTTCCCCGTACCCCCTGTAAGTATTCTTTATTATACTGAAATGAAAAACATGAATTCGAATGCAATTACAATTTGTGAACTTCACTTGATATTTACAAATTTGATCCTCACCATTGGGATCTCGGAAACTATGAGAGATACGAAGATGGTTAAATTGGGACAAAGTTGCGCATTTATCTGACTAACAATAAAAATGCCTCTGAGAAAGTTCTGAGGTTCCGGGTATATCCGGAAATATCCGGAAAAAACAGAAATTTCGGAAAATGGTTATTATTTTTTCAAATCAATTCAATGACCTGTACAATAACAAAATGTCATTGAGTTAGTTTTGGCTTCCTACTTCTCCATCTTGATACAAAAAATTTTAAAATCTTGCAAATAAAGGAAAGAAGCAATCAACTTCACGCAATCACAAACAAAAATTGGATTGTGCTGATGATATGTGTCATAGAATCTGCTTAGGAATTGATAACTTATATAGTTGATAATAAGTTCCTGCGCTTCTCGATTGTTTTAAATGTCGCGTCGCTTCTAGATACTTCTAGCGACTTCCCTGTCGGCTTCCATTACCGTATATAAATACTACCAGCACGTAGATCAAGGAAGTCTAGTTGAAAGTGCGGTACGATTGCACTTGACTGAGTATAACGTTATATACTCTAAAAATTGCTAAAAAGACAATCTAGTAGAAACATAGAAAACTTTCTTAGTCTTTGCTTGAAATATACTTGTTTCAATTGAAACATGATGAAAAAAAATAAATAATCAACCATATTTTGCAACAGTTCATAGCCTTCTGAAATATTATATAGTAGACTGGAGTCAAGCTTCTAAAGATGTCAGTGTTTTCATAATTCAAAAAAGAGCTACAGGTGTGTTGGCAAATATAAAGTACAATGAGAGCTGTAGAGGACATTTCAGAGAAATGGGTAGTTTTTAAACAGACCCGCAAATATCATTAGTATGCCTCGAGGCATACTGCCAAGTGAGCATGTACAACTTTATAATGGTTGCATGATATTTATTAAATGACCCACCGATATGAAAGACATAGATAATTTTGAGATGAAGAACTGATATCATTTGAGTCATTCTACTCTCTCAATGAGGTATTTTTTCTATGTGAAAATGTAAATTATTTCTTTTTATTATTATTTTGTCAGGCCTTGTGATAAAAATAGGAGGAGCTTTATTGTCATCACCATATTATTAATAACAAAATGTTTTTCAACAAGATGTTATCTACAATCTTCCAACAATAAACATAAATCAATTTATCTATGTGGAACTAGAACCAACAAAACACACATAAAGGCACTTGAAAAAACAGAGGAGTGAAACATTCAAGAAAAGAGTGGAGATTATGGAAAGAGGAAATTGAAACGCCAGAAAAAATACAAAAATTGAGTGACTACGTGAGTTATGACATTTTCTAATGAGCACTGATATTCACTTCATCATTTATTTAAAGGAAAAACTTTGACTGTCTCCATTAACATGGATTTTATGATCATGATTATCTCTAAGTAAAAGCTGAAAGATAATTTTTTTTTGATTACCTACCTAATATGTAAATCCTGCCATTAGTTATCCAACTTTTGAAATGACGCCTAGATTGAGGAAAAGTGAACTTCATTTTCCATCTTTCTGGAATCGGGTTATATATCGAAATAGTATTATTAAATTCTCCCCGACCTATTGAGAATTCTCCACCATACAGATAAATACGTCCTTTGTACGCCAGTATTTCAAACCCTGTTAAGTTTAAACATTGCCCATTATCTATTTCAAAAAACTTCTTGAACTTATTGGAGTTGTAATCTGCGAAAAAATATCACATTATCAATAGAAATAAAAAAAAGCGATTTATTTTCAACAGGAGTACCCAGTTACAGAAAATGTAAATACTAAAACAAAGTATATATAAAATATTCGTATACGTAGAATTTTAAAAGAGGAATGAAAAATTGTGTATATAACACAAAAAGTTACAAATCATGCAATGTAGCAGTACTGACACAAATGTTATTTATAGTATTATTAAAAGTGATTGTGGATACATGATAACGAGGCACTCAGAGAGTCGAAATGAATATCGCAATGTTCACAGATTTTATTGAAGCTACTGCACATAAAATTCAATGGTGATCATAGCATAACATTTGTGCATGATGGTTCGCAATAGAATTTCAGATTGTGTTGACCTTCACTTCTTGGTACTAAGAAATTGATCTCGGGTAAAAGAACCGTAGTGTCAATATTGTTGTTTAGTAATTTATTCAGGAATTTTATACCAAGGATAACTCTCCTATTTTCCAAAGATGTCATATCAAATCGTGTCAACAAAATGTTATGATCGATGCCTCTCGTGGGGTATTGACCATCAACTTTTAGACATAAGTATTTTAGGAACTTCCTCTGCACGCTCTCAATTGATGTTTTTTGGTAGTTGTAAACTGGATTCCATAACACAGAGCCATACTCTAACTTCGATTTGACATACGCAAAATATAGCAATTTTAAGGTGGCAATACTTTTGAAGGTTTTGCCATTTCTGTAAATAAATCCAAGCATTTGTTTGAAGGTGGTTGACGATGTTTCGTGATGTATTTCATCAGTTCGGACTTCCATTGTTTAATTTAATGTAAATTGATTTGAAATCCCTGAGAAAAATTAAAAAGATTAACTGAAAATAACAATTTTATTAAACACAAATTGAAATAACAAATAAATAACATACAAGCAACAACCAAACAAATAAAAAATTGAAATAATAATAAAAGCGGAAAATAAAACAAATCAAAAAATATTATTACCAAAAAAGAAAAATTTAAAAGATTTCAAACCAAGTTATGTCACGACGTTTCGATTGTTAGTATCCACAATCGTCTTCGGGTGATAACTGGACTTATTCTGACTATTTATAGGTCATTCAAGTGCTTTCACCTATCCCCTCTTTCCGGTCATACATCATACATCGCTGAAACTAAGAGGCCATTGAAAGTTCACATTGTTGAGCACAAGAAACAAACACAGTGAGGAGAAACCAGCAAATCCGGAATAGCAGAGCATGTTTGGACCTATCAACATAACATCAAGTGGGCTCAAGCTGAAATCATACACAAAGAGAAACACTGGTTTAGGAGAATATTCAAAGAAGCCGCGTATATGTTGTCCAACAACGCATTTAGAAAAGTTAGCGTAGAGATACGTAATATATGGAAACCTCTAATCAAGCGAAAAACGACCAACTCCCGCCAAACGGTCATCTCCCGCTAAAACCAATGAAGCGGAAAGAAGGGATAGGTGAAAGCACTCGAATGACACGCAATATGTGGACGTGTATATGAGAGAACACGCAGAAAGCGTGTTCGATAGAATCAGATCGCACAACAACCCAGCGCTACGCGATCTACACGATGCGTTGAATATGGATGACCCCAGATTCCGAGAAAGGGATAAACACCCAAGGCCCGACAAAGCAAAATCAACGACCACCCCCACGAGTCGCCGTCAGGCGACTCAGGTAAGCATAAAATTAATAAGATAAACTCTCTTTCAGGTAGGTTCAACGTAAAACAGTTCGACCGCGATTCACATTTCCTTATATTCACTGAGGAATGCTCGACGCTTAACACAATAGCCGCCGGTTAGTTTTTGGTGGCCCCCATGCAAAAATTCAGTTAGATAATCATGACAAAACAATATAACGGATCGCGAAAGAATGGCATCTAAAGGCTGACTTTCGACCAAAATAGGTCAGATGTCAATGTTGCTGAAGTGCCCATCAGTAAGTTGAGGACCGCTCGGAGAGTGGTTGTGGATGGAGTGGGGTATTAGGTTCTCCTCGCAAACTAGCTGTGAGGGGAAGCTTTTACTTCAGGGCACTCAACCCGGGAGGGGGCATGGGGGGGATAAGTCCAGTTATCACCCGAAAACAATTGTGGATACTAACGATCGAAACGTCGTGACATAACTTGGTTTGAAATCTTTAAAACAAATTATTTTTCTTTTTTGTTAATGATATTTTTTTATTTTCAGCTTTTATTATTATTTAAATTTTTTATTTGTAAATAAAATTGTTATTTTCGGTCAATCTTTTCAATTTTTTTCAGGAAATTTAAATCAATTTATATTAAATTATGCAACGGAAGTCGGAACTGATGAAATAAATCCAAGCATCCTTTTTGCATCACCAGTCATATTCCTTTTATATATGTTGCAAATGTTAATTTACTGTAGTATGTTATACCAAGATCTTTTATCTCATGTACGCGGTTGATTGTAGTATTGTTGATTGAATCATCGTACAATAAAGTTCGCTTTTCTGTTGTTTATGATATTATTTTACATTTAGATACGTTCGGTTGTAGACGGTTATTATTACACCAAAGTTTGATTACATCTAATTCATGTTATACACGTTGGCAGTCAGTAATGTCGTGGATTTTATAATATGGTTTCAGGTCGTCTGCAAATAGTAGGCTAGGAATATTCAAAGAGGTTGCATGGTCATTAATAAAAATAAAAAATAAAAGAGGTCCAAGATTAGAACCTTGTGGTACACCAGATTTAACTACGTACTGTGCCGATTTGAAACATTCATATTCGACAAGTTGTTTTCTGTTAACTAGATATGATTCAATTAGAGTAAGCAGTTGGTTAGAGAGTCCCAATTTTGTCAATTTGCTGAGAAGAACATAATGGTCTATTTGATCGAAGGCTTTTTGAAAGTCTAAATAATCTATATTGACTTGTTTTTGCTTGTCCAGGTACGTACAGAGATATTGATTTAAACATGCAAGATTTGTCATACATGATCTTTGTTGTACGAAACCAGAAATGAACAGGGTACACGACTATAACGAATTGAAATAATAGCAATTTTTCTAGCCTATCTCTCAGAAAAGTGCCAGATTGCGATATACAGATAAAAGAATAATACTCCCAAAAGTGAGAACTATCTTATGATAGGAGTCCACCAACTAAAAAGTTGTTTATAAGGATTTCATGGTATGATTTATATTTATTTTATTCATTTAAAGCTCTCTACAGGCCTCAAAGGCCTGCAAAAGGTAGTTATCCATAACCATTTTGGAATAATTTATATACAAATTTACAACCTTTTATTTATAATTTCTCCTTTGCTTCATTCACAATTCTTCTCCGAATTCCTCGATCATTTGCTTAATTTCACTAGTCCATTACGGTTAACCATTTCAAATTGCCTTCCACATAGTTCATCCATCTTTTGCGAGGTCTTCCTCTACTCATTTTTTCAATAGGTTTTCTGTAGAGAACCAATTTTGTTAGTCTGGTTCTAGTCATCCTTTCCACATGCACTAACCATCTCATTTTCTGAGCCCTGGCTTCTTGTATAATTTTACCTTATTGTTCGTTCTTCTTCGTCACTAATTTCAATAAATACTCACAAATTTTTTTTTCCATCGCTCTAAATCTTCCTCATCTGACTTTTTCAGTAAGCATGTCTCACTTGCGTACATGAGTGTTGCTCTTTCAACTGTTCTGTAGATTCTTTCTTTCGTTTTCCTCAACATGAAATTGGACTAGACTAGTGATCTCCTCATTTTATATTTTCGGTTTCTTTTGCAAATTCTTGTTCTTTTTTGTATTTTTATCCAAAGGACGGTAGCTAGGTGGGTTGACGTGGGTGATTTGCTCGACTCATTCAATCGACCGCTGTGTGAACCAGTGGTTCAAACCGCAAGGCTGGACTATCGATTTTCACTTCCAACCATCCAATCTCTCCTAAAAATATACCCCTTTCAATTTAATCAATGATCTTTGTTTCGCTAAAAAGCTCAATTATTGATGTTGCATACGCTAACCTGCATTTTATATGAACTATTACGCCATTATTGTTATTAAATTGGGATTCTTCATATAGAATATGTATGTCGATTATTTCTACATCCCCTAGCCTACATGATTCTGAGAAAATAATTGTATCAACATTTTCTACCATGAGTGAGTTCAAGCACAGAAAAAATTTATCAAAATTTTTTTGAAGGTTTCTAATATTCGAATTATACTGTATCGAAGAATTGCTTACCATCATTTGATCAATATTTGTTGATATGTCTTCAAAAACTACAGTTTTCTTCTCTTCATGGTTTACCAGATCTTCAAGAAAGTCAACATTAGAGAAAAAAGAATAACACCACAAATTTTTTGACTGTTAAGAACTGAAGTTATTAATAAGAATAAAAAAAATGAAATGACTTCTTAGATACAAGTGCATGAGTTTTTCCATCACATCACTGGTTTTTCACTATACTATTGTTGTGTATTCTTCTCAGGAGATCATTCTTATAGTCAGCCATTCAGACTGTTACAATTTTGATTTCATTTCCATTGCGTTGAACACAGATTTGGCCATTAAAAGTCCACACATTCTGTTTACCAAATGAGTTTTTAGTTTCAACTGGTGTCTGCTATTTACTAAATCTTCAGTGATAACTGTCTTTTCCTTTCAGTTTACTGATATTTTTCAATATTACTTTTTTCTCTCATAGCTATTTATTTTCACAATAACTGGTATTTGTTTTCTTTGCGAGTTGGGTGCAGTGAAATTAGTCTTCATTTAGACCCCTATCCAAATTTGTGTTAAGTCATCTGAATAATTCACTTCACCGCAATACATAGTCACTCTTGGGTATTTTTTTTAACAGGATCAACAAGAAAAAGGCATGTTTGAGAGCCCATTCATATATCTACTCAGTACGTACCATGAATATTTAATCATTTAGAGCGTTTTTTACCAGAACTCAAGCATTTCTTCAACAATGAAGAAAATCCCTTTTTTTAAAGAGTGGTTGAAGGGTCTACAAGAAACCTGAGCAAGTTAGATGCCAGATTTGAACCCAAATTCATTTTTTCTTTGGAAGTTCCTTATTTTTATAGTGAAGAGGATGTAGCACTCAAAAAAATGTTTAAAAAATGCATCTCATTTCAGAAAGCCAGCAATTTTCAGGTTCATTCACAATTTTTCTTATTGATATTTTAATGGAAACTTACCATAATATAGAACATGAAATTCAGTTTTCTCTCTCTCCGATTCTGATTTTTCCTCTATAAAACCATCTGCAAAAGAAATATTCAACTCAAGATAACGAATGAAGAATAATAGTCAATTTTTATAAGAAAGAAAATAGTTTGAACGTTTTATTCATTGTTATTGGTTTCCCTAATGTTTTATCTAAATATGTCACAATATCTTAATATTTCGAAATTTAATTTTAGAATATTCATTTTCTTTGATGTAGGTATGTATCTCTCCCAGATACAGTCTCCAGTTTTGATATAATGACAGATATACCTATGAAATGTCACATAATCTTTGTACATTCACATTTAATTAAAGTTAATAGCATTGCATTGTAGTGATAATACATATAGAGTTGCATAAATATGTTGCAAAAGTAGATGATCTGAACTGAAATGCTTGTGAAGAAAAGTGTATGACTTCTCATGAGTATATAAAAAGTGTTTTAGTTAGACACACAATCAGGTATCAAAAAATTAACATAATTCCACTTATTTTTCTAAACAATAAATTGTAGAAATATTAGAATATAGGATTTCACATCCGGAGTCACAATTGAAGAGAACAAAATCTGGGTTGATAGTATGTAGTCAAATGGAACCTAAAGTACTAACCGTTTCATCTACTACTGCGGCAGACATCATCACTAGAATATGCATTGACTGCAAGGTCGGAGGTTATATCTCTAAGTCTCAGTCGATGCTGAGACATTTGGTACTTTAGGCCTACCAGCCTGGATTTAGTTCTCTAATGAACTGTATGTACTGACAAATTCTGTACATTTTAACTGAGTTCTGTGAAACTGTATTTCAAATTGTCCTTTGTAAAAATACCTCGAAATAACTTGTACCTCAACTTTCAAAATAAAGTAAAATCAGAATAATATTTTATAGGTTTAGATATTAGTCTCTCTAATAAGTATCGCTACTTACTATTGTAATAATAAAATAACTATTGTTTTAGAATTGCGTAATAATAATATAAATGTTACCATCATATGGGCTCTTAGTTTTGACTAGAATGCAAGGGCAACTAGCAATACTCCTACTTCTGGTTGAGTTCAATAATAATGAGGCTTTCTCTTGGCAGCTCTGCGAAAACCCATCAGTTGCAAAACCATTCCTTAGATTGAATAAACACAACAGTATATCTTTGATCGTGTTATTGTCTGAAATACCAGAATACTCCATCATCTCTTTGATATACCCGTCATCTAGGTTTTGATAATCAATGCAACTGAGCAGCTTGAGCAAAGTAACATCACAATTTTCCAGGTTCCAGTTGTTGTTTGCCTGCCACCAGTTCATAACTGTTTGAAACACATGAAATTCATTATCAGCACGTAAATGCACATGCCCAACGTAACCACATAGCCTTCCTAAGGAGAGTTCCAGTATACATTCAGTTTCTTTAACCTCCATGAACTTATCCAATGCCATTGACTTGGCTTTGAGAT
Organism: Leptinotarsa decemlineata; assembly: GCF_000500325.1. NCBI lineage: Eukaryota > Metazoa > Arthropoda > Insecta > Coleoptera > Chrysomelidae > Leptinotarsa > Leptinotarsa decemlineata. Next base: position 33,703 of record NW_019291712.1, on the reverse strand, counting down.
AAAGTGGTTTTATCGATAATTGTTCTGTAGCTTGCCAAATTTTCAAGCAATGTATTGGGCTTAAGATTTCCGTGATTTCATGCAGAATTGAGTCGAAGATTTCGACGAATTGTAGCATATCAGCTACATGCAGAATCATCAGAATATCTTCATTTTCAAAAGCATAACTTCTGTTTTCGACTAAACGCAGTATTATTTCCATTGCTTTCAGGTCGACGTCCTAGAAGTATACTGTTAGCGAAAAACTTCATTTAATTTATTCTAAATACTACCTGTAACTTAATTTTTTTCATTTTTCTTTCTATAAAATTTCCTTCAAACATTGTTCTGAAATAATCACTGTTTTCAATAAGTGTCTGTTTTCTACATATGACTTCGGTGTTTTCAATTTCCAGAACGATTTTTTCGGCGGACATTTTATTAAAATAATTTGGAGGTGAAATAAATGTATACAACCTTAATAAAGATTGTTAAAATAACGAATTTCCTAACCTACTTCCATTTTTTATTTGGATTTGCCGGTTGGGCTGGCGGTTGAATCCAGAACTTGTGTACTTGTATCTTGTGTCAAAAATCAGCTGATCTGAGGTTATTTGGGGTGTCTGTTATTCCGTATACCGTTGACGGTTCGGTATAGCAACTAACATATTAATTTATGATAGATGTGGAATATTTCAAATAAAAGTTAAACAGATACATTTATTTTTATTAAAATGGCAATTACATAAATTTACAACTGGTTACAAACGTTATAAACAAATTGGAAACAAATAAACAATACCTACATGGTGAATTGATGAATTTCAACACACTCCTCAATTTTGTCACAAACGAGTCGTTAATATATCTGCTTTTTGTAGCTCTGTTACGCCAGCAACGCAAAGTACAGATATCGCATTTGAAAAATGCCAAAATTAGGTACTTTTTAGGTACCGAAGGCAAAAATTAGGTGCTCTGTAACTTACACTGCAACTCAATACTCAAAGTTGCGTTGCTAGAATCATGTGATTAATAAACAAAAGCTTCCAATTTCGCTAAATAACAGATCTAAGAACCAGGTCTCTCGAAAACGAGGACGAATGCTCTATCAGATATAAACTAAGCGTGGTAAAAAAGTGCTAATCAGATGTTTGTAAGAAATTAAGATGAAAACGACCGCGAATAAGCGGAAAAAAAATTCGAGATTTGAAAAAAAAAATTAACAATATGCAATAAAGTCTTGAGATACCCGTAAACTAATACATAGACCATCAAAATAAAGTGCTAATTAAGTACTCACTAGATATTCATAGTAAAACTAGATTCTTTAATGCCTATGGGACTCATGGACCTGAAAACCACCATGACTGATTGATGTACTGAGTTTTTATGGTACGTTATTCAGTAAATAAGGGCAAGAAATTAAAGTGCTAATTAGGTGCTCACTAGATAAATAATAGTAAACCCACATTCCATAATGCCTGATGGAAAACCACTATGACTGATGGACTGAATTTTTACAGTATGTTCCTCTATAAGTAAGGGTATGAGAATAAAGTGCTAACTAGGTGCTCATTAGATATTTATAGTAAATCTAGATTACATAATTTATATGGGGCTTATGGACCCGATAACCACCATAGACCCGATAACTATCATTAAACAAAAAATGTTTAAAATATGTTTTTTTCCGTTAACCAGCTATCGCACCCCTACGAACGATAACCCTCAGAAAACGAAACTTGTGCGAGCTAAGAACTAACGAGGTCTTACCTTTTAATGTGTGATTCCTAACACGGGTTGGATGATAGCAAGTGAAAATTGAGCGTTCAGCCTGAGGCTTGAACCATCGACACACACATCGGCCGATTGACTGAGTGAACAAAGCATTCACGTCGAACCGCCTGGCTACCGACCGGTAGCCGGGCGGTTATCGTTCGTAAGGGTGCGATAGCTGGTTAACGGAAAAAACATATTTTAATCATTTTTTGTTTAATGGTGGTTATCGGGTCCATAAGCCCCATATAAATTATGAAATCTAAATTTACTATAAATATCTAATGAGCACCTAATTAGCACTTTATTCTCATACCCTTACTTATCGAGGTACGTACTGTAAGAACTCAGTCCATCAGTCATAGTGGTTTTCCATAATGCCCCATAGGCATTATAGAAAACCATAATGCCTATGGGGCATTACTATACTATACTATAGTATAGTATACTATACTATACTACTATAGTATAACTATAGTAGTTAAACTACTATAAAAACTATAAAACTCAGTACATCAGTCATGGTGGTTTCAGGTCCATGAGCCCCATAGGCATTGAAGAATCTAGTTTTACTATGATTATATAGTGAGCACTTAATTAGCACTTTATATTGATTGTCTATGTATTAGTTTACGGCTATCTCAAGACTTTATTGCATATTGTTAATTTTTTTATCTCAAATCAGGTATCTCGAATTTTTTTCGCTTATTCGCGGTCGTTTTCATCTTAATTTCTTGCAAGCACCTAATTAGCACTTTATTGAATTTCACTAGTTCGGACTTCCATTGTCTAATATATAAAATGATTCGAAATCCCTGAAACAACTAGAAAAAAAGAAGAATTAAAAATGAATGGCTGTAAATAACAATTATATTAAGCAAAACAACCTGAAATGAAATAATAGTGAAATAAAATACAAGCTGATTGAGCATTCGTCCTCGTTCTCGAGAGACCTGATTCTTAGATCTGTTGTTTAGCGAAATTGGAAGCTTTTGTTTATTAATTAGAAAATTTTACGATCCTCACCGTTTAGCACTTAATTAGTACCTAATAGTGTTCCCTTAATATTCATTATTTTATTATTATTTTCATTGCGTTGCTAGCATGCTAGGTTAGGTTGCTAGCAACCTAACCTAATTTTGGCATTTTCTAAACGCGATTTCCGTACTTTGCGTTGCTGGCGAAACAGAGCTGCTTTTTGTTCCTTAGATTCTATATGTTTCATTCGACGGTGCTCTTGATTGAATATTGAATAAATGATTATCTTTATATCACAATTAGTAAGCATACTTACTAATTCTGCCTTGGTTGAGAAATAAAGCTACCGTATTTTGCTTCCTAGTAGTAGTAGAAATGGCGAACTGCGTTTCGTCATGTTAATCTTATCGTGATAACTTTTAAACGATTCGTCCAAATTACTTAGTGTAGCAGACAAAGTTTATCTATATCGAATACTTGAAACGACAATTGAATTAATTTTTATAAGAGCCTGACAGATATTTTGAAATGTGCATTGTAAAAAAAGTATCTAATTGAATTATATTTATGGCTCAGTATTTTGCATCCTATAGATATATGCTATCGCGGACTTTTATCTAGAACTATTTAAGATATACATACATTCTTACGGTACCTACATTATCCTCATGTAACTCCAACGGTATAGGCAGCTCACGCTAAGATAGCTCTCAGTAGGCAAGAATTTTTCCGACTTACTTAATACTTATGGTTACCTATATTATGACCAAAATAACACAAAAACTTTGTTAATTGTATTCTAGTTGATCTGATGTTTAAGCTGTATTTATGTGAAGTTTCATCTAAATCCGTTCAGTCGTTCAGGCATGAAATGAAAGAGCCACAAACATACATCCGCCCTCACAAACTTTCACATTTATAATATTAGTATATATGTCCACCGATTATTTTAACATCGACCTGAGTGGGGTTGTGTATTTTGCTCATTTTTATAACACTAAATAATTAGGAAAACATTACCAACTGTTTAAACGAAACTTTTCTGACGATAGCTGTACGCTTAAATTTTTATTATTCTGAAATATATGTTATTTCAGGGAGTGTGGATGGGACTCATGACTGGATCCGGATGTCTTTCTAGAGTAATGGGGCCAGTTTTCGTAACGTACATTTATGAACAGTATGGAACAATTTGGACATTCACTTTAACTGCCATAATGATGCTCAGCTGCCTAATATGGTTATTGAGTTTTCAGACCGTTTTGAATCCCAAAGAAATGGTCTCGAAGAATGAAGGTCGGGAACTGAACGATGCCATGCATTTTGAATCTGTTATTCTCAATGAAGAGAACGATAAATAAAGTGAAAAGGGTGAAAATTGTGAATGGTTCATTTTATATCTGACTTTTGAGTATGTTTTAGGACAGGATTCAAGGAAAAAGCATATAATCTTCAGTCACGTGTATGAAGTACTCATATAGTTTTATACCTCATGACATCCATGCAACTGAATTTTCATAAAATTCATGCAGATGAATCCTGATTCTTCAGTAAATACACTGATGATCTTTACTTTACACCCACAAATATTCAGGCGATGAAAATTTTCATTCAATTCTTCTCTATGTGCACGTATGATCTGACCCGTACTAAGAATCACACGCTAAAAGGTAATACCTTGTTAATCCTTAGCTATTACAAGTTTTAGCTCCTGAGGGATATCGTCAATAAGGGGTGACAGTTGAATAATGGAAAATGACATTATTCACAACAGGCCAACAAAAATTAATATAAAAAAATATGGCTTATCAACGAACTGGGCAAAAAAATGTTTTGAGAGTATCTGCAGTACACTAGTCAACAAATCGTTCGACTTTTCTTCCTGAAGAGAAAAACTCTTCTACAAATACCATACATTTCACAAGTACTTCACATAAACACTTCAAACTTCTAAACTTGATGTGCATGATGTCTCGATCATACTGTGATATTAGAGATGCCATTTAAAAAAATATTAGAATTTGTTTTGTGTTAAAATTATAGAGGTTCAGTCACAACTGACTATTCTACTTTTATTTCGAGCTATGTAGTAAGGAGAATGTTACACGATCAGACATGTTCCACAATCAGACAAGGCATGTAATTTTGAAATTCCAGCTGCGAGTTCGATGTTTTTCATTTGGATAGTAGGGTTACACACGCAGTTTCGGTAAACAAAGTTGTAACGCTATTCTTTTGGATTTGAGCATTTTTCAACAAAAAATTTGTTTTCCTAGGTAAGTTTTTTCTATCCTTGATTTAATATTATAAGCCTTAATTTTTCTTTTGGAACTAGTTGTACAAAAACAATCTGTTGATCAGATTTTGGGCTATTTTATTGACATTTTATGAGCGAGTTTACTTTTGTAGGTTATTCATGGAGTTCACAGTTGAATTTAATTTTGTATTACGGTTTAAGTTCCACCATCAGACAGCATCTGTGTTCCACTATCAGACGCTATCTGATTGTGGAACATAATTCGTGCCGTTAAAAAATTGACTTATGGAGCACCATACGGTACTTTGGGATTGGTTTCCGACTCTGGATGGATGACTCGTGAGTTGTTTCCAAGTACTTCATTGAACATACGCAGTTTGACGCATTTTGACCTTACTACCGCATACTTCCAACAAGATGCAACCGTTAGATGTCTCTGTGTTTTTTTCGTTCAAATCATTCTACAATACTGCCTCACAAACATGGCTTTTAGAACATCCTGAGATACCCGTTTCTATTTTTGATATAGCTGGCTGTGTTAATAATGCATTAAAAAATCGATGACGCCAGCTAATATAAAATTCGGATTTCGAAAAACTGGGATTTATCCTTTCGTTAAATTCATATTTACAGATGACGACTTTGCAATTAGTAGCGTAACTGATAGGAATGTGGATCAAAACAATAAAGAAGCCCGACCACATATAGATCCCAATCAACCATCAACGTTATGTCAGTCTCCTCACTTTCAGCATCAGTCAATTTACACACAACTCCCACACAAAATCAAAACACAGAAACTTTCGTGAGTCCGCAAGAATTCAAAGGATACCCAGTAGCTGAAAAACGAAAGGATCAGAGAAAGAAGAGAGAAAAAGCTAAAAGTATTATCGCCACCGACACTCCATAAAAGATCGCCCTGGAAATTAAACAGACAGACAGAGAAAAAAAAAGCTTGAAGAAGAAAAATATCACGAAAAAAAAGTAGGATTCGATGGAGACTCAACAGACGATGAAAATGAGAACGCGGCGATGCTTCTAACTGAAGATTCTGATGATGAAATTGATTTTGTAGGAGAAATCGATCCACCACCTCTTCTAGACAAGCTTAATAAAAAGCCAGAAGTTGCCGATTTTATTTTGATAGAATTTATAGACAAAAAGAAAAAAATGTATTACATACATACATTATGTAAAAGAGATAAGGAATGTGAGGTTAAATTTATGGGAAAGTCCATTAACTATGATAACAGCTTCATTTACCCCGAAATAGAAGATGTCTCTTTGGTATGCTTGGAAAACATTGAGATGGTGTTACCAAAATCATCACACGTGGGAACAACAAAACGGCAACAATCAAATTTGAAGTTAATTTTTCAGCCTTAGAAGTTCGTTAAAACAGTACTAAAACTTTTGTCTTATTGTGGAACATGCCGTGTCTGGATGTGGAACATGTATGTTCCACAAGCAAAACCTATTTTGTGTCTGATTGGGGAACACTCTCCCCTACGTTATTAGTATTGACTACAGAAAAACTCAGTACAATGGAAAAAATCATGAATTTATGAAAAATACCTGAGCCATAGACGAAATCATAAGTACCTAAACTTGTTGAGGTTCAATAGATGTGGCACCTTGAATGAATATTTTGAGAAACGTATTGAACGTCTATGCTGGAAGTTCATGAGCCAATGAACATGAAGGTGTTGTTAGTTGACCAAACTGCCACATTTTTTTGAATGTAGATGGAGAAGTAGCCAGAAAATCTTTTCCTTCTAAAAACTAATATCTTCCTAAAAATATGGCGATTTTTTCTGTGATGATACTACGTGATGGTAGGAATTCAGAACACTTTTTATTTTTTGTCGGACTCAATTAGTTTTCGATATATAGCCTGTCAAAGTTTGTATGATGTCATATTTTACCTTTTTTTTTTAAAGCAATAAACGATTGCAATTCATATATTTTTTATTCAATACATCTTTTTCCATATCATCGCACTTTTTCTATCCCTTTCAATTCACTTATTGCTAAGTTTCTTGAAATTAGATTGAAATTCCATAATTTGTCACACGCTAAATCAACCTAACCTAACCCAACCTAAATTTAACTCAGTCTAAACTTACTTTAGAATTTTAAAAAACTATGTATCTTCAACATCTAACCTGACCTCCAAATTCTTAAAGGAACGTATTTTCGAATATTTACTTTTGTAAAAACTATGTTTCCTCAACATCTAACCTGACCTCCGAATTCTAAAAGGAACGTATTGTCGAATAGTGAAACTTTATGCAATTTATAAAAAGTGATTTGTGTGCACCTGACAAATTATGGAATTTCATTCTAATTTCAGGAAACTCGGCAATAAGAGAATGAAAAGAGATATAAAAAGGTGCGATGATATCAAAAAAGTTGTGTTAAATAAAAAAATATGTGAATTGCAATTGTTTATTTATTGCTTAAAAAAAAGGGAAAATTTGATGTCATACAAACTTTGACAGGCTATATCTCGAAAACTAAGTGAGTCCGATAAAAAATAAAAAGTGTTCTGAATTCCTACCATCATGTAGTATCACCTCAGAAAAAATCGCGAAGATCCGTGAGTATCCCATAAAGTATAATTTAACCAAAATATCTTCCTTTTCAGTTTAATCGGCATGATTAATCAGTATGATCCAGGAATGACGACCTGGATTGCTTAAGTTGTTATTTTCATTAATGTTATTTTGTTTATATTTCTGACGTTCTTTCATAACCTCATCACATTGGATATTTTATTATTAGTTTTCAATTTAAGCTCAAGCTTTTGGCACATAATCCACAGAAACAGTTTATTTCTTGAATATACACAGGGACTTTTGAGTTTTAGACCAGAAAGAGTGAACTTTTCAGGTTGCCTTCACTGGAAACGAGTGGAATCATCGACATAACCTCAACCGGTTATGTCGGTGAGTGGAATCATTCAATAACTTTCCTCTCTACTTTCAAGGTTATATTTTGTGTCCGTCTTTTATGGCAAATTTGCTGAATATTTCATTAAATGTCTACTAAGTGGTCATTTTTATAAATTGATTTCTTCTGTATTCAATTACTGGCTAAACTTACTTTTTACACTGTAATTTATAGGATTGATGTATTATATAATGTGATATATACTAATATTATTTTCTGACTAGATATGATTTCCAAAATAATGAAATATATTTTTATAATTTAGTATATAGTAGGAAATTTCCTATCAATTTGTTTTTTATTTATGATATATGTATTTTATATGTTTTATGTATTATACGATATACATTTTACAATTTGAAATCACTGCTTTTTTTTTCGCTGAATATTTCCATTAGTTTTTCATTTTTGTTGAGAGGGCTGGATTCTGAATGACATCACTAAGACGCCATTTGTGGGATTGATTGAGACCTCAATCGTCAATAAAAGATTAGCGAGGCTCCCAAAGGCGGTCAGTTGTAACCGACAAACAATTATTGGGGTTACAAATTAATAGCGGGAAAAATGAAATGTAAGATGTTAAAGAAATAATAAGGAGACAGAGTAAGAGACACAGTAAGCATGTAAGGAGAGGAGTAGAAAGACGAGACTTCCTCTAGAAAGTTACATATTGATAATGGTGAAGACACGGTAAGTGGGGATAGTGAACTCATGAGTATTCTGGGATTGGATATGGGAGCTTCTGAATGTATTAGGAAATATTTTTGAAAGCATAAAAAGGAAAAATGATAATGTAGTAAATTATGTGATATCATTGTATAGTGATAGGGATAGAGGCCCATTTATAGTTATTGTTGAATCCACATCAGAAAGGAGGAATTTAAGATTTTTACCTCTTTTGGAAATAGTTTAAGATGTATGTGATTTCAAATTAGAAAATATTAAAAAAATTAAAATAAATGGAAGAAATAAAGTAGGAATAGAGTTAATTGATAGAGAAAGTGCAAACAATATGGTAATCAATGAAAGACTGAGAGACAATGGATATAATACATATAATACCATATGTAAATGTGTAAAGCAATAGTTGAAAGTATATCGATATCATTTACAGAAGAAGAATTAAAAAATATGATAGATAGTAGTTTTCAAAATTAGCCAAAGATGAAAGAACGAATAGAAGAAGCATAATGAATGGAAAAACAAATTATTCACCAGCATCTACCATATTGATAACTTTTGAAGGAACAAATGTATTGATTTTTGCTTTATGATATTTATAACAATCCCATATGTACCACCGGTCACTCAGTGTTTCAATTGCTCACTATACGGACACATAAAAAAGAACTGCGGAGGGCGAAGGATTTTTTTAATGTACTGAAAAACATAAAGACGATGAAACGTACAAAAACTGTACAATAATTGAATTTTTATTTCGTCGAAGCAATGAATATAAATCAAATTTATAAGGTATCGAAAATGGACGTAAATTTAAGGTTTACAAAATATGTCACAAAATGTGTTCAGAGAAGTTACATGAGTTTGAAGTTTGAAAATAAAATTAACAAATGCGCTTGTGTTGAGTAATTTTGCATATTGTGATATTGTATAGGGTTCATGTCTGGATAAAAAAGACATTTGTAGAATTGAAAGAGTTCAAAAATGATGTCTTAGGTATATATATGGTATTAGAAAATATGACAGAATTTCATATAAACTTAAGGAAACCAATTGGTTGACTATGGAAAATAGACGTGTTTTACACTCGGCTACCCTCTTTCATAAAATATTGATTAACAAATGTCCATCATATTTGTATGACAAAATAAGATTTCGTAGCGATGTACATACTTTGAATTTGAGGTTTAAAGGGTTACTTTCCCCTCCGCTCCATCGAACCACTCCATACTTATCGACGATCCTTCAGTTATAACATATATAGGTAGTTTGTATAATGATATTACACAAAAATATACAGTTAGTAAAGTTTCCTCATTTGAGTGCTGTCACAAAAAAAATCTCATCGCTGCTCAATCAGAAAGTCATAGAAAGTCACTGATTTCATAGATTTAATATTTCTGAAAAATTTTCAGTATGAACATTTAACATATTTTCTCTCCCTCCTTCCTCTTTTTTTTCTCTTGAATAACCGTCTGATTATCCCGGACAACAAACATCGATTACATAATTAATTAAGCAAATAACGAATTGAACAACAATGATGATGGCTTATAACGTGTTGGTGAGGGTACACTTAGAATATGGTAGTATACTTTTCAAACCATGCACCAAAAAAATATAAAAAAGTTAGATCAAATATATATTCAAGGACTCAGACTATTTCTGGGATGTATGAAATCAATATCTACAAATGCTATATTGGCGGAAGCTGAAGTAATGAATTTAAAATTTAGACGACAATGGTTGGCACTTGAATACGTAACCAAACGTATAGATAATGAACGAACAACAAATACCATACTCTGGAAAAAATCTGTACATCTTTTAATATTCCACTGCAGTATTTCCGAGTTCTCCTGCAGCTGAAAAATCAAATACGCCACTGCAATCAATCAAGTCGCCCCTCAGCGCCAATTAATTTTTGTTGTTGTTTCATAATGTGTATTACTTTCTTTTTTATATTAAATTTCATTTCGTTGTATCAATTCTTAAACGAATAATCAATAAAAAAAATTACACACAATGGAAACACAATATTCAAAACAGCGGTAAAATGTACTTTAGGTTCAACCGGACTATCCTTTGAAATCATAGTATATGAAATTACCAAACGTGGAAAGAAGACATATTACTAGTATTACTAGGAGAAGAACAGGACATTGAAGCTGTAAATATCATTTTTTTTAAATTGGGACTGGTAATAGTCCAAACTGATACTGTACTGTACAGCCAACATGAATCCTTGACAACACCTTCATCACAAATGGATCAAACCCGGAATTTCAGCTCCCCTAGACATGGTTACAGTGTTAAGAAGCCCAAACTACAAAAATATCAAAGAGCTAATTAGGTATGTAACAAGATGTAGAGAAATGAAGAAGGTTGAAAATTTTCAAAACCCCTGAACCCATAAAAAAATTAAAAAACAATTCGAAACTAATTTAAGATTATAATAAGTCATATAGTTTGACGTTATTAATGACTTTTAATAAGCTTGAAATCAGAATAAGTAAATCTATTTACAGAAAAATTAACACAATCTTAAATTAATTTCGAATAATTTTTTATTTTTCAGTTTGTGTTGCTATTGAAGCGTGCTTTTTAGTGTTTTAAATTATTTAGTTTTTTTTACTATTTCAAACCCATTTGTTTTAATATAAAATGTATACGCATGCACAGACAGTGTGGTTGTCCCACTCGGTTTCACACAGAGACTGTGCGAGGAAATTATTTAATCCTGGCGATCCTGATCGCCGTAATAATGAGACTAACTTGTCACCGATTCTTGATAGGTGTACAAAGTTTAAAATGCATCTGTCCGTTTAAAGTTAGTCAAAATCGAGTCCAAAGGAGTCGGTAAGAAACAAACAAACAAACATTCAAGTGAAGCTAATATAATCGTGTTAAAAAAATAACAGAACAAGTTTAAAAAAATAAAAAAGTAGACAAATGAAGAAGAATTAAATTTAGGCTACAGGTATTGCGCAAAGTAAGACAACCTGTAACCAAGGACAAAACTGCAGTTACACAACACTCAAAGTTTAGGTAATACGATGTAACAGGAGGATAAGTGGCTAATGCGCCGCGCAGGAACAACGGCTATATAACCTAGACAGAGAGACACACACAGAGAGAGAGAAGTATTGATAAAATTCACTCGAACAAAAGTATATTTAAAACTAGGTATCAATTTTAATTTCTGAATATGTAAGATAAACAACCGACAAATAGCGAAGTTAGCAAGGTGAACTTGTGCTCTACCGAATTTGTCATTTCAAGATAGATCTGTTGTGAGTACTACCTTACATTCAACATCAATTAACTCAGAAGAATATTTTGCATATCACTTTGATATATGTTATTCACCATATTCAGCAGTTGAAATAGAATCGTTGATAATGAACTAGGATGTTCGTACTGTGTTTCGTACTGTGGTAACTGTAACAATTTACCGAGTATCGTCTTGTAGATAATAGTATATAGTGCCCCAGCGAATTGTTCACTGGATATGGAAAACATTACCAAAGAGGAGAATTATAGAATTTTTCGAAAATTATTGAATCAAAATGATAGCTAAAACGATCAAATTGAATTCCTGAATGAGAAATTGCGAACCTTTAAAAAACCATACAAAATAACTAAGTCGAAGTGGTGAAACAAAACGAAGAGCTCAAAGTTCAAAACAGCTCATTGAAAAAAAGATTATTTTCAATGGACGAAGAGGTAAAAAATACTATTTGCTTGTATACAATCTTTAATAAATATATGGGAACTGGCCAATTGAGTTTGTCACAATGCTTGGATTCCTTGTTGCCATTAACTTCTCTTAAGACGGTTTAGATATAAGCAATTATACAGTAAACAATGTGGCTTCTTGTCGTTATTATCTATATGCACATTCGAATCACAGTGGGACTACTCACAACTGACACATTATTTTCTGTTATTAATTCAAGTAATATTTGAAAACATTCTTATTACCATCATAGCATCAATATTTTACGCCTGTACTATTTTTGTTAATTTGTTTGATAGGCAACTATGTGAAGTTTGAAAACAAGATCTTCGCAGTGAAGCTTACAATTGAGATGGTTATCGACATTCAATCCCAGAAACTTCGTTCTTGTGGCATTAGTGGAGATCATAGGAGAACCAAACGAGATATATTCACAGGTTCTCTGGAGGCTATAAAATCTAAGGCAGTTTGTTTTATCGATATTTAGAAAAAGAAGATTCGCAGAGAACCGATTATTAACTAGAAATGGAGTTTTGTCACAGTTTTCCATTATGTAACCTTCTCAGAGGTTGTAAATTATAAATGAGTTGTCATCTACGTATATAGTGAAGGATGCTGTCCCAGGAAGCTTATCAATGTCGTTGATGTTGATTATGAATAGCAAGGGGCCAAGTACTGACCCTTGTGGGACACCCAAGTCGTTTTTTTTAGGTACCCAGATGACTCGTTCTGAATGGAAACATACTGCCATCTGTCACAAAGGTATGGCCGTATCCAATTCAGAGGTGTGCCCCTCACACCATAGTGGAAGAGTTTATCCAAAAGAACTGTGCGAGTTACACAGTCAAATGCTCTGCTGGGATCAGAAAAAATCCCAACAGGGCATTCGCCTGCCTCAATGTGATCCACTGTTTTGTCATAGTAGATATATCACACCTTTGCTTTTTTTCTAGTGTTACTTTTTGTCTGTACCGAAATTAACAGAGGGGTAATGTAGAACGCCGCCCCTGTCTAGTTAAGTGAGTATTGCCTCGCGCAATACACCACGTGAACATTTCGCCAGGTGGCGGAGAAAAAGGTGAAAAGACGAAAAGGCAGTGGGGAGAGCGATGAACTGGAGGGTGGTCGATGCTCGACGAACAAGTAGATGTTTTGGGTATCCGGGTGTCACAATCACCAACTTATTGTTGGCAGTTAAGCTTTAGTTAGCTGATTACCAGTTCATCTACGTGTAACAGAGTTAGACGGATTCCTACCTGTCAACTTTAGGATTAGCGGGAGCTCCTTCGAGGAACCGAACAAAAGTGAGTGGTATTGGAACTTTAGGGCCCCGGACTTTATATAATAAAACGGATGCTGTAGTATTTAAGTTAGATTTTATCTATTTTGTAAATGTTGGTGCTGTCCGTGTGGACTGTAGAATGCTGAACCGACATTTTCTGATTTGTAACCGACCCTATCAATTAAATAAATATTTCTTTCTCGTTGAGGAGCGGAGAAGTGTTACAAGCACCACTGATGATTACTATGGGGTCTGGTGTTGAATCATCAATGTGTTGTGTTTGTGCTCTGGTTTTCAACTGATATACAGTAAATTATTTTGTATTTTTCGAAGGGATTAGGCAGCGTTTCCGTTTGAAGCTCGCACGGTAGCACCATCGCTTCGAATTTTTGTAGACAACAACATGGTCATATTTCAACTAATTCACACGAACATCAGTCAGTTATACATTCCGCTTGCATCACTCTGTCTATTGGTGAAAACAGTATGAATGTCGTTTCGGTATTTTTTAAGTTTATCGCTGTCAGACAGACAGAGAGACAGACGCGGAGGGGTACTTTGTTTCATAATATGTCCGTTCATAAGTTTTTTCTCCATGAAAATGTACAAATGAGAATAAAAAGCAATATAATCTTCTCACAGTTACTAATTATTTCTGTGCTGATAAGAAGAAATCAAACCAAAAATCATTCACATTTGTTATATTGTTATATTATAAATCTTCGAAATTATACCGTCGAATGTCGATGAAACGAAATTGCCCTATACGTTTTAATAAAACTATTTACTAGCACTTCAATATGTTTTGTGAATTTTGTTATTGTTGTAATTGATTAAGACACACAGCTCTTTTTTGGTAATATTCCAGATTGGCAAGCAAAATATCGACATGTAGTGAGTTTCATCCAGTATAAGCTGAAGTTGTGCACGTAATTGTGATTGGATATCCAGAAAATATCCTACTCTGATGTCATTTGTCTGAGATACATTGATTTATAATTAGAAACCACAACTAAATTATTTTCAATAAGGTTAATTAGTGTCGAAAGTGGTATAATGCAGGAGAAATTCACTCTTTCCATGTTCCAAGGAACTTTTCCACAGCTTATTGCAGTACTGGCAGGTGAGTTACTTTTGGAATACCTATAACTTCCCTGACGAATCTCAATGATAAACGTTTCAAAATAGCTGTTCATGTAACCAAATGGACATCGATTCTTTTCGTACGCCTAAATAGCGATATTCAACCGGAATAAGGGTAGCAAGATCCCGCAAGGTATCTCTCATTATTTTTCAAATAATGAAATTATCAATTCTTCCAATTTTTTCTAATATCGAAATAAAAATTAGTTTTTCCCAGTGTTCCGACTTCCTTTAATTATCTTTCTTCTACATTCTGAAATCTCTGATACTCTTTCTATCTTGTTTTCCAAAAGTAAAGTTCAGCTCTTGTAATGTCTTCCATAATCTAGTTCTTTTTATATCAGAAAAAAACTGCCTTCACGAACAACTGACAAAACTTTATTCAATGCAGGCATTTCGTTTTTAATGTAAAAAGGGTGTACCTGATAGAATTCTTGACTCCTTCATCGATAACCAAACTCTTTCTGCCAGTGGATACATTCGGCTCCAAAAAGCTGTTGTTTTCCTTGAATTCCTTGAGAATTCTAAAAATTGTCGATCTATTGACACTGGTCATACCCGCGCATTTTTGCACTACTTCCTCCTTACTTCATATTTTGTATTCTTAAAGAATTATAAACATTCATAACAATGGTTTTTCATCTTTATTTGTCATCATCTGGATATTACTGTTAAGTGTTCGGAAGTCGGTCGACCCTAATCGATCCGCCTGATGAGACAAATGAGGATTTGAAGCTTTATAACTCCTATTTATTATATGCGAGCGCTTTCGACAGCTGGTCGTGCTATCATCATCAAGGCTCTACTACTTCATATACTATAACAATTTAAATCATGTGGTGTTCCAACTATTATATAATTTCAAAATAGTAGGTACTAGAGTTCTCATAAAGGACTGTGACGTTTTTGTCCTAAACTGTCTCTGTCAGTGGCGTACGGAAATTATACTAATCATACTAATATAATTATATGATTGAAATATATAGAATCACAACCTAACAAAAATGGTTTCGTTTCAATGCAATGCTATTTCTGAAAAAGTATTTCCTACTAATATGGAATATCAGTATTCCCAATGAATAATTATGTACTCGAGTTTTTAACTACCAATTCGACAAACTTGCTCAACAGCTTATCTGGTTTTACCAAACAAAGTTTCGTTAACAAGGGTTACAAGGTAGATATCATTGATAAATGAATAGCTTGAATACAAGCTATTTGCCAAGTCTATTCCACTCAAAAAACGTTAATGAGCTTCATAGGTCATTGACATACTTTGATGAACGCATCAAGTACACTGCCCGTTAAAAAAAGGAAGACTTGAACGGAGATAACAGAAAAAAATACAATTAAAGCAAATTTATTGGAAACAAAGACAAGACTTCAATTTAGGAGCATATAATCTGACTCTTGCGCAGAACTTCATGAAATTTAATGATATTCTACTAGTCGCAAGAAGGGAGTAATATTTGAGAAAATAAGTCGGGGAGTTGTATGGATTCGAAGTACCTATTTGTGTTCATACTTAGTTCGTCAATTCCTATTTTGTTAGAAACCTGAACTATTGGGTGTGACAATCTTAGATTTTTTTTCAATAACAGTGATGCATCGTTTATAATGAAGTCTTTATTTCAGGAACACTTGGTTCGATTTCCGATGGGATGCATTATGGTTGGAGTGCTCCTGCAATTCAGATCTTAAAAAGCGAAAACTCTCCAGTTGAACTGGGGCCTAACGATGTCAGATGGTTAGAAACTCTTTACATGATTGGTGGGTTCGCAGGATTACCGATTACAATTTTTGCTGTGGATAAAATAGGGAGAAAAGGATCAATTTTGATTTCGGCAGTAATTTCCTTGATTTCTTGGTTACTTATAGGATTAGCAAATAGGGTTGAATATCTTTATGTTGCCAGGTTTATGGTGGGATTGTCTGCAGATGTTGCGTTCGTAGCAGCTCCCATGTACATCGCTGAAATAGCCGATGAGAAAATCAGAGGTTTTCTTGCTGGTATCGTTTACGTGATGATGCTGGTTGGTATTTTGATCATCTATGCTGTTGCTCCATATGTACAATTCTATGTTTCATCCATCATTGGAATAATACTGGTTTCAATACAGTTGATTACATTTCCTTTCATGCCGGATTCTCCCTATTACCAACTATCCAGAGAGAATCCCGAAAAGGCGAAACTTCATCTACAGAGATTGCGTGGTACGGAAAACGTTGAAGCAGAACTTAAAGACATAACTGCTGCTGTCGAAAGGCAACAAACGGAAAAAGGGAGACCTCAGGACCTGGTTTTGTCGAAAAGCAATAGAAAAGCTGTTCTGATCATGTTTGTATTGAACGGTGCACAGCATTTGAGCAGTATGAGTGTGATATTGATGAACTTACATGACATTCTTTCAGCAGCTGATTCAGTTTATATGAGTTCCAAAATAGCTGGTATTTTGTTTGCACTAATGATGCTTATGTCAGCAATTATTAGTGATTTTGTTATCGACAAATTTGGTCGTAAACCTCTCCTCATAACTTCATGTTTATTAACAGGTTGCTCTTTATTAGTTTTGGCAATATTCTTCTCGTTGAAGAAAACTGGTATGAATGTCGATTACGTCTCTTGGATTCCATTAGTATCTGTCATGGTTTACGCTGTAGTTTTCAAATTTGGTCTGGGAATTATACCAATAGTTATGACAGCGGAACTATTTCCTGCAAACGTAAAAGCTATGGGAATGACCATTGCTGATTTCTTCTATGTATTGTTCGGCTGGTTCTCGATAGAAATATTCCAAAGACTTTCAATGAAAGTGGGCTACGATGTTCCTTTTTATATATTTTCCATTTGCACCTTACTGACTGCTGTATTCGTACAAGCTTATGTTCCAGAAACAAAAGGAAAAACGCTTGAAGAAATTCAATTCATTCTGAAGGGAATTCCTTTTCCACATAAGAGCAACAGTATTCCTTGTGAATATTTCGAGAATGGAAGTGACAAAATAAGACATATCCAAGGAGGAGACGTTTCTGGAGGCCAGCAATGTAGAGATCCTAAAGGACCATCAATTCCTTGAAAAAATCGAAGTGGATAGAATTTGAGTTCTCGAAATACATATTTTTTCGATACTTTATTAACATATTGAAATTCTCAGTTTGAGTTTGTTTGGAGTTGTACGTAAATTCTGTGAAATATTTTACATCCTACAAAAATTTGATTTCCAGTTTAAATTAAATAATTTGAATATTTCAGTTAGTCTAATATACAGAGTGGTACATACCACGACGTCAAAAAAATTAAATGGCATTGCTTACATCAAATGGTTTTTAAATATGCCTCATGTAATCTGACGGTTTACAGTTTTCCAAACAATTTTCAGTTTTTTTTTGCAATTCAGTCGGTAAGTATTTGTAAAATAGTCTTTATGAATTGTTCCTAACATCCATAAAATAATGAAAAAAATCTATAAATTTTGTTCGAAGGCAGATTTTGTTGTTTGTTGTTTTTACTGTAGTAGGTACATACATTCACATAACGTATTTTCAATTGGGAGTTGAAAATTCAATTCTGGCCTTGAAAAAAAAACAATCCAAGCGGAGATTTTCAGAAAAGTATTGACAAATCCATAACTCGAAATATATTTTTTATTTTTTTCAAGTTATAATTTGGAGCACCTTGTACATGTAACATATCGGAGTATACCATGCTTTTTTTATAACGTAAAAGAACCTGGTAGGATTCTGAAAAAAACACTTGGAAATTAATATTCTAACTAGTTTGGAAATTCACTTCAGACAAGTGAGAACAGATTGAAAAATGAGGGCGGTTAAACAAATGAGAGCGGGTTAACAGTACTCCAATAAGACATAACATCGAAGACAGCATTGAGGTGAGTGTTATACAATGAAGAACAATGAAGTGGATTTAATGGTGTATGATGGAAAATAATTCCATTATACTAAGTTTCAAATATTACGAGAGCTTCTTCGAGGAATCGAACAACGGTGAGTGGTATTAAAACTTCAGGAGCCCCAGACTTTTATAAAATGCAATATTTTTTCGATGGTGTAGTGATCAAGTTACAGCTCATCTATTTTGTGAATGTCTGCTGTCCTTGTGAACTGAAGAATTCATTATAGTTTGATGCTGAATCAACATTTTTCCGATTTATGACCCGACCCTATCAAATTAATAAAAATCTATCTCTTGTTGAAGAGTGCAGAACTGTTACAAGTACCACTGATGATTCCTATGGAGGTTCGAAACAGCGCGGTCTGGTGTTGAATCATGAATGCGTTGTATTTGTGCTCTGATTATAGTGAATTATATTGTTATATCTCTCAAAGGGCTTAGGATATTTTAACCAATTCACAGAAGCAATAATCAAATAAATATACTTCGTCTATTGGTGAAAATCGTATGAACATCCGTTCGGTACTTTTTGAGTTTGTCGCATTCAGACAGACAGACGCGGCAGAGGATTTTGTTTCATAATATGCTCGTTCATAACTTGTTTTGACACATGTATTCCAAAAATAAAAAAGTAATAATAATATACTTTATTGTCATTAAGAGTGAATCTTGTGGACAAAACTTGTGAAAAATAAATATAAATGTAAGTATAGAAACATAAAATGTGAAGATAAAAACATCCACAAAAAAAAGTAAATTAAGAGCATACACTATAGTTCAACGTCGAAATTTTGTATCAACATGGTTGTGTACAGATTTGTTTAAAAATATTATCAACACTTATATAATAGAATACTTATATATGTATAGTATTACATAAATAAACACATCCATTGCGCCAGACAATCAAACATTTTTAACCAAACAAGAATATAAACAAATATCCTATATAACCTAAATTCAAATAGGCACATTCTGTCACGTACATTTATCATTATAGAACTCTTGCAAATTATAATAGAGTCTATCAGCCAAAAATGTTTTTACTTTTATTTTAAGCATTTTTTGGTCAAATTTGCCTGTCTTATTTCTGAGGGCAAGTGATTAAACATCTTGGCCCCATTGTAATTAATAGAAATCCTGACCAAATTGGCAATTTCAACGCGGTGGAACGGGTGCTATAAGAATGCCATGAAGCCTCAAATAGGGACATATTTTTGTAAATGAGGCAAACCGATTCCAAAATGAACAAAGCAATCACTGTTAAAATCTTTTGCTCAACGAACTTATGTCTGCATGAATCACGAGGTTTAATCTTACACATATACCTGATAGCACGTTTCTGCAGTACTAATACAAACAGAAGTGCTGATGAATTGCATACTTCCCAAAACGGTATTCCATAAAGTAGGTGGGATTCAACGAGGACGTAATACACCGTTCTGGCAGTTTTGATTTCCAGTTACTCTCACTGCATAACATCTAGAACAAATTTTACTTTCAAGTTGTTTGATGTGTTCAATAAATTTGAACTTATTATCAATGTGAATACCTAGAAATTTAAATTGAGTCCGGTTCTTGATCACTAAGTTATCACCAAATGACAGGTCATCAAGAGCACATCTGAATGATAAAATGTTCGTTTTAATGATATTGAAGGATAGCAAATTAGCATCACACCACTCCTTGATTTTTTTCATTATCAGTAGATTTTGCATTGTGTAAATCATTTGAGTTTTTGTTGTTCTGCAATATCGTCGTGTCATCCGCGAAAACAGTGAAATTTCCAGAAATATTCAAATTTGCAATGTCATTGACATATAATAAGAATGAAATGGGTCCTAAAACTGATTCTTGTGGAACACTACACAAAATTTTCTTTTTTTCTTCTGAAAGTCTTGTTGTTCTTACCATTTGATTACTTCCTCAAAGGTAAGATTCAAACCGTTTGAGCGTCATTTAGGGGATTTATTCCTCCATAAAAATGTACGCACCAGAAAAAAGGCAAAGTAATATTTTTACAGTTACTAATAATTTTACTGCTGATGAGAAAAAATCAGATCGAAAATCATTCACATTTGTTACATGTGTATTGCTTTGATAACATAACATCAAATGTCGATGAAACCGAAGTTGCCCAATAAATTTCAATAAAACTATTTACTAGCACTTCAATCTGTTTTAATTATGAATCCTGTTATTGTTTCAATTGATAAGACACACATCTCTCTTTTGGTTACATTCCAGATTGGCGAGCAGAATATCGACATGTAGTGAGTTTCCTCCAGTATAAGCTGAAGTTGTGCACGTAATAGTGATTGGATGTCCGGAAAATATCCTACTGTGATGTCATTTGTCTGAGATACACTGATTTGTAGTTAGAAACCACAATCAAATTTTATTAGTTAATCAGTAATTATTAGTTAATTAGTGTCAAGAGTGCTAGTATAATGCAGGAGAAATCTACTCTTTCCATGTTCCAAGGAACTTGTCCACAGCTTATTGCAGTACTGGCTGGTGAGTTATTTTTGGAATCACTATAACTTGGCCAACACCTGATAAATATCAATAATAAACGTTTTGAAATAGCTGTTCATGTAACCAACTAGGAATAGATTCTTATTGTACACCTAATGAGTGATATTTCTACAGAACAAGGGTATCGTGACCCCGCAAGGTATCTCTAATGTTGATAGAAAATATCTTTCCATTATTTTTCAAAAAATAAAATTATCAATTCTTTGAATGTATCCTATTTTCAAATATCTAAATTACATAGTCTCCATCTTCAGACTAGATATAATAAATGATTACCCCACTGCTGAGAATCGTTTAGGAATCACACGTTAAAAGGTAAGACCTCGTTAATTCTTAGCTCGCACAAGTTCCTACTTTTGAGGGTTGTTGTTCGTAGGGGTGCGACAGCTGGTTAACGGATTTTTTTTTTATTATCTGAAGTTTTTAGAAATAGTAAGTCAACTCGACAAGAAATTATCACTGACGGCATTCGCTTTCTTCTTTTTATGTGTGGAGCTCCTAAAAAAAACTACCTGCTTAGATAACTATAGATATGCATGTTCCGTTAAAAATACCAAAAGTAAAAAACAAGTGAAATTACCTTGTCTTCCTCCAACCTCAGTTTCTGCTCATAAACATCTTTTTCGGGTATATTACCAAATTCAAGTGTGGCTTGGTTATCAGCTAGACCCCACAAACTGGAGTTGGACGTTGATCAACAATTCATTAGAACCAGTCGAAACTTTACTTCCACCTGCGCCGGAAAAACTGCTGAACACAATTTTTCGCAACTGCAAAAAGGGGTGCAGTGCCAAATGTGGTTGTAAAAGAGCCGGACTGTTTTGTTATCTGGCATGTACACATTGTCAAGGCCGGTCGTACTCTGATATTGAATTACCAACAGTGGAGGATCCGTTTAATTCTAACGAGGTAACATGCGATACATCGCTATTAACGAAGTTTACATGTACTCAGGATGAAGATGAAGAAGAACAAGAAAAACAAGAACAAGAAAAAGAACAAGTAGATCAATAAGAAAAACAAGAAGAAGAATTTGAAAGTTACGACTCGGACGATTAACTACTACATTTTTTTAACTTAAATTGCTTATAATATCCATTATTTTGCAATAGTTTCAAGTTAACAGGATCACAACTGACCCGTGGGCCTACTGGGGAAACCACGTTGAAAAAACACGCTAAGTACACTACCCCCTGGCATGGAAACGTGTGCATATTATGTCGATTACAACTCTTCCAAGTTTTTGAATCGTTATATCTCGGAAGAGGTGGCTCGTAGTTTTTATCTTTGACTTTGAATAAAACTTTTTTCCTAGAGGGGGAAAATGGGGAACTTTCAAATTTTATTTTTGATTATATTTTTAACAATCCTACTGATTTTCAGCGTGGTAGGAAATTAGGTAGCTTCGAATGTCTAAATTGACCGGTAAATTGAGAGGTAAAATTTCACCAACATGGAACACTGTCAATCTCACTGGTGGAATCTGGTGTTTCGAATTGAGACACTTCCCTCATTGCCTCTTCAGCACCAATCTGGGTAACATATTATACACAATTATTATACACAATTATACACATACACAATTCATTCATAAAATTAGTAATTCATAGAATTAGAGAAGTAGACATCCAAAATCTTTCTTTTAAATATATCAATTCTACTATTCACCAATAGATGTTCATGTAACTTTCCTCATACGAACTAAAAATAATAAATGTACATTAATTTAGAGAAAAAAAGTGTGTTCTCTTGTATAGTGTGCACGTATTATTGTTAATAATAATAGTAAAATACGTATTGGATAATGAACAATCAGGATATACAGCTGACAGCTGATTAACGGAAAAACAGATTTTAAACAGACAGATTTTTTAAACAGATACCAGGGTGAGTCAATATTGTTTTGTACAAACAGGTTCAACTTATTGATGCAGCAAAGATTCGAATATCAAAACTCGCAAAAGAAAATTACACCTGTGAAAATAAAGTGAAGTGGAATATTTAGCAGGCAACCTAAATTCAGTGACAAGTGACAGTGACAAGGCGTATGTTCTCGAAGATGACGAGAGCGAGGACCGCCTCCAATGTGGTAGTCAGTTAAATGAAAATGAGACTGCCAAAGAAATACGATCGTATAATCCAGCGGTGAGATTGATGAAGAATTTGTTTTAAACACAATAGAAGATCAGAGTAATATATTTGACGAAGCGCTATGAATAAGCCAAGCTAATTGATTTATCTTCATCTCATGTTTCCTCCAGATATCTTGAATATTGTTGTTCAGGGGACTGATGGACGAGATGAAGAAACAAAATCTTGAACTACTAGGCCTAGAAAGAGCAATAAAAATAATTGGAAGAAGTTGACATTTAGTGAACTTAATTTCTCGCTTCGTGTTGCTTGGGAGGTATGATTGAATTTCCAGGTTTAACGTTGGTCAAGAAACAGACTTCATTATAATCTCATTTTTGGTCAAGTAATGCCGAATTCGAGCCATTTTGATATCTTTAAGATTCAACCACTTTGCAGAAGTGAATACTACAGATCGATTGTATGAAATTAGAGTTATTATAGATCAACTTCTTTGTAATATAAGTAAACTTGTCACTCCAGACAGATATTCATCTCTGGGTGAGTACGTACTTCCGTGACGTGGAAGATTAGTGTTAAGACAATATTTCAAAAAAAGAGTCACAAATAGGGCATCTATCCGATATATTGATACTCGAAAGTTTTTTACTCGACTTTCTTCTCTATACTAATATAGGAAACTTCTCCAGAAATAGCAGAAGTTGTGGAACAGTTCATAAAAAACCATATCAATGAAGGCTACTGGGTATTCATTTATAACTATTATAATAGTGTAAGCTTGGCACAGATTATTCAGTCAAAAACCAGACTCACGTAACTGGTACACTGAATCCAAAACGGAAAAATAATCCTGAATCTGTTATAAAGAAAACACTGAAGAAATGGGAAACCGCTATTGAGAAGGGATTTCTGTTCCGGTTACAAATTGGAAAAACAAACTATATGTCAGAACGACTATTTACTACTGACCAGAAACACCAAATGGTTGAAGTGAGAAACAGGAGACGGGTAAAAAGCAAGTATTGTTTTTTACAACAAATGCATGAGCGGAATAGACGGATAAGACTAGATGATTTCATACTATGCAGCTACAACAAAAACCATCAGATGGTATCGAAAAGTTTTTTTAGACTAGTCGATATTTGCATATGGGACGTATTAATGAAAGCAGAAAAATCACAGCATTAACTAGATCCGGTACCTTATACTGCAAAAAATAGTACAGTTATGAGAAAGTGTAAAATATGTGCAAACAAACACATTAGAAATCAGTTTCGATATTTGTGTTCCTACAAGAGTATATTTTTGGACATAATTGTTTTATTGTTAGTACATTTCAGTTGAATTAGGAATTAATGAAAATATGAATGTGTTAGGAATCACACGTTAAAAGGTAAGACCTCGTTAGTCTTTAGCTCGCACAAGTTTCTCAACTTCTGAGAGTTGTCGTTCGAATGGGGGCGACAGCTGATTAACGGAAAAAAAGATTTTAAACAGATTTTTTTCATGTCCTGGGACTCTAACCACGCTAACCACGAGCATATCGACACAGTCAAGTGGAAGCTACAGTGCGGTACGCGAAGTGATCTAGTAAGGCGATAGACATTCAAATAATAGTGGAAGTTTCAGTTGAAGTGAAATAAAGTTAAGAGTAAAAACGTAACAGTATTACTAGGATTGCTAGGAAAAGTTGAATTTTTATAATGAATGTTACAAATATGTTTCATTTTTCTGAACTAGTTAACTAGTCAATGGTCTCCTACGAGGAATTTTCGTTACAGGACCCAATGACTAGTATACTTGTCAACACTGGAGACATCTCAAACTGTTTTATAATTATTTCCAAACTAATATTGCAAACTATACAAGGAATTGGATGAAACACCATATTCCCGTGTTAGGAATCACACGTTAAAAGGTAAGACCTCGTTAGTCCTTAGCTCGCACAAGTTTCTCAACTTCTGAGAGTTGTCGTTCGTATGGGGGCGACAGCTGATTAACGGAAAAATAGATTTTAAACACATTCCGTGCGGGCCCTTCGGTAAAAATCACAAATATAGTTTTGGTCCTGAATTCGAAACCACTAGGTCTATCTAACTATTCAGCGGTATAGTCGAAGTAACTGATATAATAAAACTATCGGCGAACTCAAAGGCCAAAAAAACCGATACAAAGAAATAATGCCGCTACGAATTAGTCCACGTGGATTGTAGAACTGGCGGTTCGTATTGGACAATTTTTACTAACCGAGTTTTATGATTGGCTGCAGAGTAATAAAATTAAATTTGAAGTCATGTTACGGTGACCAATAGAATGTAGCGATGAGTACCGACCTTGTGTCGTCAATGTTCAGTTCAGGAACTGATCGCGATTTGAGTGTTGAAATTCGATATTGGTGAAGTTATAATTACTTACAAAATTTTTTTATTTGTTCAAAATGTGGCGTCCTTGGACAAGTACTAATAGTAATAACGAGTGTGATAACAACGCAGACTTTTTCCTGTGTAGTGATTCCAATAGCGCTGGTGAACAATGCGAAAAAGAGATACCAGTGAATAAGATTCAGATGCATTTGAATATTGAAACATAGAGAGTATGTTTCAACGCTTATAAGACTCTACATATCAAGTTTAGTTTCGAGGGAAAAAGAACTATTACAAGCAACATCAGATTTGACCGAAATTCCTTTCTCAACTGTACGTAAAATAGTCAAAAACAAAACTTATCAACGCAAGACGAGATGTGATGTGGGATTACCAAAACCTTTAGATGTTCATCTGATGAAATCATTAAAAAAACAATATACGACTGTTACCAAAGCAATGAGATTCCTACAATTGAAATCATAAGGAAGAAATTGAATACTTTAGGCCATAACGTGAGCTGCTGTGACAAAACTCTTCAGAATTGGATAAAAATACTGGGATTTAGATTTGAAATGATAAACAAACGTTAATCAGTTATGGAAGCAGAAGAATAGTGGAACAAATACTTAGAAAAAATAACTAAATATAGACAAAAACAACAGCAAACTTTCTATTTGGATGAAACTTGGTACGACACTCACGACACAGTTACGAAAGGGTGAACTGCTGGTTCGAGATTGTGTACGCCTAACATGCCTGCAAACAAAGGATCGCGACTAACGACTGTGCATTGCGGAGGAAGTAAAGGATGGGTTCCGAATTTTCTGAAATTTGTGGAATAAAACTTGAAGACTACAATGTTGACTATCATAAGAATATGGAAGCTAATATTCGTGAGAAATGGTCTGAAAATACATTGGTCTCAAATTTCCTATCATTTGCGACAGCTCATCAAAGTACCGAATAAAAATTCGAGGAAAGATGAAATACAAAGTTTTTTAATGGATAACAGTTTGTATTTTGAAGATAACTATACCAAAAACCAACTACTTGAAGTTGCCCTTGAGAGTATTGCTGGAAAGTATGGACACATCATATTGAGACTTCCCTCCTATTTTTGTGTTTTCAATCCCATCGAGTTGATTTGAGGAAAATTGAAACAAAGCATCAGGCGTAAAAACAATTTTCCAAGATTTGATAAGAAGGTGATAGAGCTAGTTACAGAAAAAGTATCTAATATTACCGGAGAAGCCTGGCAGAAAAGGATTAAAAAAGTAATTTTAGTTGAAAAAGACTATATGAAGATTGGACACTTCCATATCAATGGTGGAAATAAATTCATTATTGATTTAAATGACGACAGTGATAGTGAAAGGATGAATATGGAAGAGGAATTATCAGAAGCTTTCGAAAAAAGTTAGTGAAGTGTTTTTGAAGCGATCGATTGTGTATATATATGTGAGTAAGTAGTTAGATTGGGTTAGGTCACAAGTGAGTGGGTCTATTCGACCCTCCACCGCAACCGCAAGGGTTTATTTGTGTTCAAGTAACTCTTTGAGGTGAGATTTTCACTGAAGAGTTTACTAAACCACAACACGTGTTTCACTATAAACTAGCTTCCTCAGGGGTGTCCATATTGACTCGATTCTACCTGATTAGTACTTTATATAAAATTACAATTCAAATTATGTGGCCTTCTGAATATTCAATGAAAAATAATGTACCTGAGTTTTTAACTACCAATTCTACAAACTTGCCCAACATCTTATCTGGTTTTATCAAACAAAAGTTTTCTAACAAAGGTTAGGTAGATAATGTTTATAAATAATAAATGAATAGTATGAAAACAAGCTATTTAGGAAGTCTATCCCACTCAAAAAACGATAATAATGGGTATATAGAACATTGACATACTTTGATGAACTCATCAAATACACTGCTCGTTTCTTCA
The DNA here is from genome assembly GCF_000500325.1 of Leptinotarsa decemlineata. Taxonomy (NCBI): domain Eukaryota; kingdom Metazoa; phylum Arthropoda; class Insecta; order Coleoptera; family Chrysomelidae; genus Leptinotarsa; species Leptinotarsa decemlineata. The sequence continues at coordinate 6,057 of NW_019291712.1, read as the reverse complement.
AAAAAGAAAGACTTGATATATGATGGAATATGCCTATACTTGATGAAACTCCGTAACTACCGTATTCAAAAAAAAACTTTGTGATATTTTCACTAAACATTTTTACAGAAACGCAACACGTGTTTGGCCATACAAGGGCTTCTTCGGGTGTGTCATTACTAACTGAATTCTACATATTCAATGCTTAATATATCTAATTTCTCCATTTGAAGTACCTAAATATCAAGTATAGCAAGCGCTAAACGTGATGGCGAGCGATCGCGCAGGTATAGACTCTCCCAATTAAATTACTATTGGATTACGATAAGCCCCTTGCCGGCCAGTGTCGTACCTATAATTAGTTATAATTATTTTGCCTAATATAACTGTTATTTTTAGCTATTCATTTTCAATTCGTCTTTTTTAGTTCTTTCAGGGATTTCAAATTATTTTATATAATATCAGACAATTGAAGTCAGAACTAATGAAATTCATCATGAAACATTGTCAGTCACCTTCAAACATACCAGTTTCCACATTTGAAAAAATATTTAGTAACGGGGAGTTATTTAATTCTATTTGGTCATTCAGTAAATTATCCGAGTTCTTGAATCTGATGATTTCTGAACATTCTAGAGGAGTGAGTTTCAAACTTTCCTCTTCTAAATGTAACACGTCATATTCACGATTGAACTTACGTCCTTTTGCTAAAAGGTGGTTTGCAAAACTACTATTTGAGGAACTACTTTCATACTCTTCAATTTTTTGGGAAAACTTCTCCCTGTTTGGCCAAATATACAGTTTAGGACAACAGCTACAGGTCAGCATATATAGTCCTGATCTATCCGACACTGAAGTTTTGTCTTCATTGTTTTTAATTCACTTAGACTATTATTCGATCTGTAATCTACGGTCTACGCATTCTTTTTTCGAAAAACGGGCGATATTATTGTAGGGTTCACCCAAATATGACAATGTCCTGTAGCTGACCTAGTCCGTGGCTTGCTTTTGTGTTTTTTTCCCAAAATTGAACGTTGGTTAGCTGACTTCAAACGTGGTCATAGAGACACCGATGATGCAGAACACTGTGGACGTCCAAATGAGACAGTAACACAAAATCGTTTCGAATGATCGAAAAGTGAAGTTGCGTGTTGTTGGCTTTATATTGCATGAGCATTTGACTACGAGAAAGCTCTATTCTAAGTGGGTGCCGCTCGAGCGGCACATAGCTTTGAACAGCAACCAAAAACTAGAACGTCTTGATGATTCTGAGCAGTGTTTGGCCGTGTTTAAACATAACAATCCGGAATTTTTGCGTCGATATGTGACAATGGATGAAACATGGATCCATCATTTCACTCAGGAATCAAAATAATCGTCNAACCTCGTCCAAAGCGTCCGAAAGCACAACAATCGGCTGGAAAGATTATGACCTCAGTATTTTGATATATGCGTGGTGTAATATTCATCGACTATATTGAGAAGGGAAATACCATCAATAGTGAATATTATATAGCGTTATTGAAGCGTTTGAAGGCAGGCAAAGAAACGACCGCATATGGTGAAGAAAAAACTGTTCTATCAATACAACGCACCTTATCATAAGTCAATCAAAACAATAGCAAAACTACCGGTAAGAAATTTCGCTAGAATGAAGAGGTAGTTAAAAAAGAGCAAATTTCCGAAAAAAGTATACAACACAGATCGATAGGTAATTGGTAGGTACACAGAACATGAAAGCAGAAGGGGTGTTTGGTCAAACTATTCGGACCTTTCATTTCATAAAAAAGTATTAACAGTAATTAGTTCTACGTTCTTTGGGGCAAACTCATCTGCTGAGAAAAAATAACATGGTATGAAATGCGTAGAAAATTGCTTAAAACCACCAAGCGCAACAGATGCTTGAAGACATTGGAAAAACGCAACTGCTTATTACTTTTGACATTTCTCTTTGTCGTTTCTCTGTCAAGTGTCATAAAGTGATCGAGCGAAGATCAATCTGGGACCTGTGGCTGATGCACAGAATATACATAACAGAACAAATGGATTTGGTCAAACCATTTCAATTATTTGCATAATAAGTGTAATACTGAATCGTGAAAGGATCTGACACTCTTTGAAGTGAAATTGCTCTGCTGAAGTCAAGTGAAGGCGCAAGCAATGCACGAAGGTAATGAAAATGCGCATTTTACACCTTATTGGTAACACTGGCTATTAGGACATTTCGACAATTGCTGCTGGTGACTTCAATGCCAAGCACAGACCTTGGAGCAGAGCCACAAATCGTAACGCCTCCATGCGCATGTTGACAGGCATGAATATCTTGTGCTGGGACCAGATGAGCCTACGTACTATCGCGGGCAGACTAGGCCTGACGTACTAGACATCGCGCTTCTCAGAAACGTCTCTGTGACTAGCGAAATTTAGGTTCTGTCGAAACTGGATTCCGATCATAATCCAATAATCCTGGTATTGGGCGATGATCTTTCTTCCCCTGGTTATCGCATGAGATCCAAAACGGACTGGGATGTCTTCACAGCCCAGCTCGAAGAGATGCGCGCCCCTCCTGAGGTACTCGACTCTCCCGACGAACCCGAAGCGGCAGTTGAGCGTTTCGAGCTTTCTGTGAATGATGCGTTTCGAGCGGCCACCTCCAGGGAAGAGTGACGGCTGAAGAGCTATAATGAGTTCCCCCCTCGTATCAAAGTCTTGATACGAGAGAGGAATCGCTTGAGAAGGCTCTATCGACGAACCTTTTTCCCAGGGGACAAAACAGCGGCAAACAGAATGGCAAACCAAGTCAAACAGGCCATCATTGAACATCGAAACGAAAGGTGGGAAGAGCTTTTGGAATCCTTCGAACCTGGGAGTGACGAGCTTTGGCGAGTCACTCGCAGGCTCATGGGGAAGAAGACTGCTATCTCACTCATTCACGGAGAGCGCGGAGTGTGCTACTCCCCCGCCGACAAGGCATTAGCCTTTGCAGACACGATAGAACGTCAATTTCAACTTAAAGTTGACGACGATGATGACATCGACCGCGATATGCTGCTGGAAGACCGGGTTCACCGACTCACTCCTCAGAGAAGATGACAAAGATGACATCCGTCCAGCTTCTGTGGAAGAACTGAAGGGTTACATCAAGGCCGCAAAGGCCAAGAAAGCCACGGAGGTCGACTCAATAACCAACAAGTTGTTGAAGAACTCCCGGAAAACTGCGTTGAATTCTTACTGAATTTGATCAACAGCTCGTTGGCCCTCAGACACTTCCCCAGAAGGTGGAAGTATGCGATCGTCGTCATGCTCTCAAAACAGGGTCAGAATCCGCTGTTCCCGTAGAATTATCGCCCGATCAGTCTACTCTCGTCGGCGGCTAAGCTGGCTGAAAGAGTTGTTCTTCAAAGACGTAACAAAGGAGTGGAGGACCGAAATGTTCTGCCTAACGAACAATTTGGCTTCAGGAGAGATCACTCCACTGAATTACAGGCTCTAAGGTTGGTCGAAAACTAGATATCTCGAAGGCCTTCTGCACAAATTAAACGCGTTCGACCTACCTCGGGGCCTGATCCGATGGATTGGGTCTTTCCTGAAAGACAGAACTTTTCAGGTCAGAGTAGAGGGCTCTCTGTCTGATAACAGAGAGATCCTCGCCGGAGTGCCACAGGGGGCCGTGCTCTCTCCGACGCTGTATTATCTCTACACCAGCGACCTCCCCAGGTCCGAGCGTGTGAAGATATCCCTGTACGCCGACGACACGACTCTTCTCTCATCTTCCATGGGTCGAGAGCTCGGCGTTGTCTATATGCAACGTGCATTGGACGACCTCGAGCGCTGGTACCTTGATTGGAAGATCCAAGTAAACCCGGACAAGACTCAGGCGATAACCATGGGAAGATTACTATCTTCTCCGGCCAGAGAATAAGAATCTCTGGAAGAGAGATTGACTGGCAAGCGCGGGTAAAGTACCTCGGCCTTCTAATTGGCTGTAGGCTCACTTGGAACCCGCACATCATGTGCGTTAAGTCAAAGATCGAGGGTCGGATAGCTAGTCCGTACCGTCTGGTCAATAGAAAATCCAAATTAAGCACAAAGAACAAAATTACCATCTACAATACGATGTTCAAGCCTGTCATCATGTATGCTTCAGGCGTCTGGGAACAAGCGGCTCCGTCCAACATTTCCATTTTGGAAAGACTACAAAATTCAATTAAGCATGTGTCAGATATAACACTCTAAGCCATGCAAATGTATCAATATTGATTTATATTTTAATTTTTTCATTCATGTAATAAGGCCTTGCAGGCTTGTTTGGGTAATGAATAAATCAATAAATAACGAATGTTTGTAGTAGGTACAAACTCAACTGTATTTTTTTTCTATGATTCAATTTTCATATTCGAAACAATTTTTCCTCTAGTTTGTATCTGGAAGTAAGTTATATGCATGCATGATCTACACATTTTTGTACAGAAAATGGAGAAGTAAAAGGCCAAAACTATTATTAAAAAAGTATAATATTCTACACACTCAAATGATTTATGACGCTTGCCTCTTGCGCCGACAGACTCTATCTCCACGAATAATGGTCACATTTATTGTTCGTTGTATAAAATACTATTCGATAGTCGTATCACTAAGTGTTCAGACGATGTCTTTAGTTTATTGGAGCCTCTGGAGATTTCCTACCTTTTGATTTACGAAAGAGAGGACATTAGCAAATCAAGATCTTCAGATGATGTGGTACTGTAGGTTTTTCCGGGTTTTCCTGCAACTGAAAAAGCAAATGCGCCACCGGAATCAATGAAGTCGCCCCGGAGCGCCAATAATTAATTTTTGTTGTTTCATAATTTCATGATTTGTATAACTTTCTTCTTTGATACTTATAATTCTATTCGAAGTACATATGTTTATAATGTTTATATTCAGTTCGGCAATTCTTTTTTTTTTTCAAATAACTGAAATACTGGTTGTGACAACTAATCTATGATTTCGTTTAATTACTGTGATTCATCGTTTATAATGAATTTCTATTTCAGGAACACTTGGTACGATTTCCGATGGAATGAATTATGGTTGGAGTGCTCCTGCAATTCAGATCTTGAAAGGCGAAAACTCTCCAGTTGAACTGGGACCAAACGATTTCCTGTTGTTAGAAACTATTTACATAATTGGCGGGCTCGTGGCGTTACCGATCACAATTTTTGCTGTAGATCAAATAGGGAGGAAAAGACCAATTTTGATTTCGGCAGTAATTTCCTTGATTTCTTGGTTACTTATAGGATTAGCAAATAGGGTTGAATATCTCTACGTTGCCAGGTTTATGGTGGGATTATCTGGGGATGTCGCGTTCGTGGCAGCTCCCATGTACATCGCTGAAATAGCCGATAAGAAAATCAGAGGTTTTCTTGCCGGTATAATTTACGTGATGTTGCTTGTTGGTATTTTGATCATCTATGCTATTACTCCATACGTACAGTTCTATGTTCCATCCATCATTGGAATAATACTGGTTTCAATTCAGTTGATTACATTTCCTTTCATGCCGGATTCTCCCTATTACCTACTATCCAAAGAGAATCCCGAAAAGGCGAAACTTCATCTTCAGAGACTACGGGGTACAGAAAATGTTGAAGCAGAACTTAAAGACATAACTGCTGCTGTCAAAAGGCAACAAACGGAAAAAGGGAGACCTCAGGACCTGGTTCTGTCGAAAAGCAATAGAAAAGCTGTTCTGATCATGTTTGTATTGAACGGTGCACAGCATTTGAGCAGTATAAGTGTGATATTGATGAACTTACATGAAATTCTTTCAGCAGCTGATTCAATTTATATGAGCTCCGAAATAGCTGGTATTTTATTTGCAGTAATGATGCTGATGTCAGCAACTATTGCTGATTTCGTTATCGACAAATTTGGTCGTAAACCTCTCCTCATAACTTCATGTTTATTAACAGGTTGCTCTTTATTAGTTTTGGCGATATTCTTCTCGTTGAAGAAAAGTGGTATGAATGTCGATGACGTCTCTTGGATTCCATTAGTATCTGTCATGGTTTATGCTGTAGTATTCAAATTTGGTCT
>NW_019291711.1:22422-62807 GCF_000500325.1 Leptinotarsa decemlineata | reverse complement strand
ATCTCTACATCTTTGACACCAAAATTATCTGCTTTCACGAAATATGGATATTCTTTTTAATTTTTTAGATATTTGCCCGCGGAGTTTTATATGGGACACTCTGTATATGCTCCAAACTAGTTGTAGGGGTACCAACATATCCGATATGATATCTGATCAGAAAGTGAGTCGGTAAGAAACATTGTGTAAAAATTCATTCGGGAACACAGACGAATGAACTTTTACGTACATAAACACTGTTTGAGAAGTGCCGAACTGCCTTAACACAGAATAATAATTACAGGGCTACTCACTGGGCATTGTCTGTTGAGAGGACAACTGAACTAAATAAGGCTGTATAATGTAGAGCCTAGCTGCAGCTGTTTTATATGAATCTGAAGAACTGAATTACAGCAAGCAAGCATATCATGAACAATCCGAATTATTTCTAGGGAAATATGCCAAACATCCCAGTAAGTACAGAGAATTAGATTGTTGAAACGGGTGTCATGAAAAAGATAGGAGGAAACGCAATAAACCCATGTTTTCCGTAGACTTGAAAAATATTGATGAGTCGGTATTGTCTTTGAAACGTGTTTTTAAAGCTCGTTTAGTTTCACCGACGTCACACTTTTGGCTGCACTCTTCCCACGTACTTTTGATGTTGTCAACTAATGAATCTTGGAGGCAAAATTTTGAAAGAAAAAAATATTCCAAACATATAATTATGGTTAGTTAGATAATTTTTTCGTTTACTGCTCCCGGTATATTAGCAGATTAGCCTTTTGGAAACAGCCTCATCACCATGACTGAACACAACAATGCACTCTTTGGCGGCGATCTGGCCTTTTACGAGGGGTCAACATGGAAGTATCTTTTTACTTTTTTCGCGGCACCAACTATGCCGAATACGACTAAAATCTCGACGTAGATAGCTGCTTACATTACTTCTGAATTAATTTCTTACAAGACTTCCAACAGCTTGCGGAATGCCGAGAGTGCAGATTAGAGTTAATGCAGCGCATCAATTTGTGTTTCAAGTGTTGAAAAATCCCTGTTCAGAGGTGAAAATGGCAAGAAGTAACACTGAATAGCTTCAGGGTTTCCGGATGGCAGTAACGGTTTTTCAGTTCAAATATGCCTCATGAGGATATTAAAAATCTACTAGTGAAGGTATTAGATATAGAAACGCGTTTATAAAAACGGGCAATTATAAAAAAGTTTGGAACTATTTCAAAGTGGGTTGAAATCTATTCTTAGCAAATTTGTTTGCCAAGCTTACCGTTTGACAGTAAATATCATCTCACTATTGATTACTTCCAAATGATCGGTTTATATGCCGATAACTGTCGACTTTATCGAATCTCGAGAACACAATTTTTATGCTGACGTAGTTAATAGACTTGTGTTACGTTGAATTGAATAAGTATTCACATAAAAACGGACAAAACTTTGAAATAACCCAATATGAATTAAAGTCCCCCGCCGTGTCTGTTTGTCTGTGTGAACGCGATAAACTTTAGAAAAGCGGGTATAAGTGAAAGTACTCAAACGACCCATAAAACGTCGTGAACTAACGTGGTTTGGAACGTTTTATTTTCATTTTTATTACATTTTTTGTTTCAATCGTTCTATTTTTACCTGTACTATATTTCACTATTATTTCATTTCTGGTTATTTTTGCTTAATATAATTATTATTTTCAGCTATTCATTTTTAATTCTTCTTTTTTAGTTGTTTCAGAGATTTCAAATCATTTTATATATTAGATAATGGAAGTCCGAATCAGTGAAATTCATCATGAAACATTGTAATCACCTTCAAACAAACGTTGAATACCCGGTACGGACTCGGAACCAGCGACTTATTCCAAGGATATGAGAAAACTATGGTCAAGCTTACAAAGGAAGAAACTCACCTCAGTTTTCTGAGCAGAGCGGGAGACAACAACATTATCACCAAAGGTTTTCTGTTGAAATCGCCAATCCCAGGAGAGAGAGCTAACGCATATTGGAACACTCCAGCCGAGCACTGATAAGGTCTCAAATCAATTATCACCGTTAGAAGAGGTCAACTTTGTTGCAGGATGCCACGGAACGATTTGAAGAAATAAGAAGAGAGACTTCGGAAGATGATCATGAACCAATCTTTGCCAAGATTGAAAGCACGTGCTTGAAGATCCGCCAAGACATGGAGAATATCCACAACAGAAAGTGGGGGAAGTGAGGAAACAATACCCAAACACAGACTGAAAACAGGTCAACTATGAAGCCGCCAACGTCATCAACATGAGTTCCCGCCCGCTCACGGGAATAGAGGAATCCTTGTTGAGGAAAGGCCTAAATTTCACCATTGCGCCAACATCTGTGGCCACTTTGGAGATAATTACGGCAGTGGAATTCACCCTTATTGACCAGACCGAGGCAAAAGAATTGAGATAAAAAATCAGAGAAAAGCTGGATCGAGAACCAGTTCCAATATCTAACATCAGCAATGAAGAACGTAGAGCTCTGAACGGCCTACGTAGAGATAACACCATCAAGATCCTACCTGCAGATAAAGGAAACGCTACTGTGGTAATGGATACCGTTCTCTATGAATAGAAGATCGAAGAGGTTCTTCAGAAAGGACGATATTTTTCAATTTATAAGTGACCAAACCTAGTTTTTTTGTGAGGTAATCGATATGACTGTTTCATTTCAAATGAGAATCTGAATATATGCCCAAATATTTGACGGTGTTTACTGACAAGATTGTGAAGCTCTCACTTTGGTTAGATATTTCAAGTGATGTAGATTTTGGTAGATATTTTGCATAGGAAGTAAAAGGCATGTAACAAGTTTTTGTCATATTTATACCCAAAAGTCTACTTCCAAACCATTGCCAAATGATTTAAAAGTTACTTTCTGTTTTCTGTTTGGGAAATTCCCATGTATTTGCTGCATCAACTCATTACAAGATGAATCACTCATTTATTACATAACATTACGAATGTTCGTATCTGTATCTGTAGAGTAGGGAGGGTGAGTGTAGGCTCACATCACTCAGGAAAACATGTGACCCATTGTACATCCTCCCAAGGAGTTGTGCTCCTATGTCATCGTCCATCCTGCCCTTTTCAGGAAAGTGGACAGGTCTCTGGGAGACATCTTTATATCGGCAGGTGTAGGCCAAGACTCGCCGAAGACACACTCTCTTATTGACGATAACTCCGGACATTCGCATAGGACATGCCTGACAGTTTCATCTTCCTGTTCACACATCCTGCATAGAGGTGTATCCACTAGCTCCATATTGTAGAGATGTTTGCTTAGTTGACAGTGGCCAGTCAGAAATCCTACTGTTAAGCGTAGTTTTTTCCTGGTCATCGCCAGATATTTCTTCGGCGCCAGCTTCCCAGGGTCGCCCAGGGTGATCCTGGCAATATTGCATCCTTTGATTTCATCCCATCTCTTTAGGGATTTAGCATGGGTGTGACGTTTGGCTAGTTCCGCAATTGTGGAAGTCATCAGGCCGTAGGTGCCACTGGGTCCTAAAATTCTTATTCCAGCCGCTTCCTTGGCAGAAAAATCGGCAATGCGATTACCTTTACTCCTATCGTGCCCTTTAACCCACCTCAGGATAATGTTGTTATCTACCAAGGCTTTGGCTAAATCTTGGTGCCACTGTAATACTAGCTCTGAGGTAACACATTGTCTGTTCAAGGCTGATAGGGCTTGTCTACTATCAGTGCAGATTGTTATGTTTTGCCAGAAATTCCTTTCCTGGTTATTCATTTCGTGGCGATTGAGATACCAGCCAGTTTTTTTTTGGTCCACGTTGGTATTTTTTCCCATTCCCCACTTAATTCTTAGGCTTAGGGATCTGGAGGCTTAGTGATCTGGAGTACACTCCACATCCTAAGCCTTCTTTGGTTTTTGAACCGTCTGTATATATACGTATTGCATTTGTAGCATCTGACATTGTATTTTGTAGGGTTTATCAAACACAAACCTGGGTTCAATTGCATCACTGGTTGCCTGCATCAGAGGTTGCGCAGTAAGCGCTTCTCACCATAGGCTCAGCCTTAATTGACCCACTCCTACTTCGAGGTTTACACCAGCCGTACGCAATCGTAACATGGCCATTAACGCAATCTCCTTAACGTACAGGTCCGGAGGGGTCAGACCAGTACTTAATTCCATTGCCGCCGTTGGTGTTGTTCTCATGGCTCCTGTGATGTTTAAACAAGCCAGTCGCTGTATTTGATATAATTTTTGAATGACCGTTGTTTGTAGCACTTTCGGTCCCCATGCAATGGCTCCATACGTTAACTTAGGTCTTATTATTGCAGTGTAGACTTTGCTCATAAGCCACATATACTCTTTTTGCTTTACTCTGTAGGTGAGAGTTCCGTGTTAGCTTCCTGTCGAGGATAGTACCAAGGTATTTCATCTCTTCTTCCATCTAAGTCTTCTTGGAATTGATCGACAGTGAGTGGTCCTTACACCATGTTTCTATTAATTTGAGCCATCCTGCGCTCTATCGCACAGTGTGTTCACAAATTTGCCGGTATACAAGATAACTATGTCATCTGCATATGCAATTGTGTAGAATCCATTATTGTTGAGGTGGTTTATAGTCCAAACGGAATTGAAAAAAATGATTTTCGAGTAATTCAATGTTCATATGAAAGTATTTGTTTCGGAAGTATTTTTCATCCGTGTAATTCAATGTTTATATATGAGTGGGTTTTTTCGCTTTGTGCCTGTGCATATATGCGTTACATACATTTATTATAATGAGTTTTCATTGTAGTTAGTTCCTTTTTTTGTTGCCCACATTGTTTGTTTGGTGACNAAATAACAGTTAGAAACTAAAAACTTGAAAATAAAATAAGTAAAATAATGATGTAGATAATGTATTGAAAGCTTTAAAATAATTCGGAAGATCCTATGTAGTAGACATCACATCACTCTCCTTAGCATTCTACGGTATTGATTAGATAAAAAATAATGAAATTGTTGGGCGTAACGTAAGTTGAGTGAATACGTGAATATTGCGCCCAACCTGAGTACATATGTAACTATTACGCCCAACCTGAGTAGATATGTGAATATTACTCCCAAAAATCTTATTATTTTTTTATCTGATCAATACCGTAGAATGCTGAGGAGAGTGGTGTGATGTCTGCTACCTAGGATCTTTCGAATTATTTTGTAGCTTTTAATATACTATCATTATTATTTTTTTTTCAATAAAATCGTTTAACATAGGAATTTATTTTACTTATTTTATTTATGATCACCTTGTTCAGTCGTTCAATCAGATTTGAATTTTTATGTATATAGTGTGTGACACATGAAACTTCCATCAGAAGTTTGAGATAAAGAAGTGAAGTAATCAAAAAATGTTTCGTGCATAAAAGTTTCAGTTATTAATGCATTGCACTGAACTATAATACATTTTCTCTACCATTTCGATAGCCCTTCAAAATGAACAACTTTATTTCAATTCAACTGATTCTCTATGAGATCCCTATCAAGAGATTCAAAATGAAATATTTCTACTGAACAATTAATTATCAACCGTAACTGATTCTTTAGATACTTATGTAAAATTTGTAGAGATGAATCAAGAAACATAATTTTTGACTGGATGTATTCCCGTGCCAAACAAACAATCCCAAAAAATCAACAAATCTATGAATTATATTATCATTCGGAAGCTATTTTTACGAAAGTGTTTTCATTTTACTATAGTAGTTCTATTTTGGTGCACATTCGAGTTGAACGAGAATAACATCACTCCTCTACACCTTGCGAAACTGATGAAAATAGAAATGTTGTTTGTATAGTTTTCCATTGAGCTGATTTTGATCACATGAATAAGTAGGTATATTTATTATAGGAGTGTTGCCAAAGTGATACAAGACATTTATGTATTCCAACAAAAATATATTCTTTTGAAAACAATTCAATGGATTAGAAGAAAATACATCATAATTTATGAAAAAGTGTATATTTTTAACGGTTCTATTCAGCTTGCCCTGTTTGTTGTTTGGATCCAATTAAGTAATTGAAGTTTGACCCCCTTCCTGTTGGCGGATTGATNTTTTTTTTTCAATAAAATCGTTTAACATAGGAATTTATTTTACTTATTTTATTTATGATCACCTTGTTCAGTCGTTCAATCAGATTTGAATTTTTATGTATATAGTGTGTGACACATGAAACTTCCATCAGAAGTTTGAGATAAAGAAGTGAAGTAATCAAAAAATGTTTCGTGCATAAAAGTTTCAGTTATTAATGCATTGCACTTTTGTAAAAGATTCTACAATATACAAGGTATCCAGTAGAAGCGTAGCGACTCAAAGTTGGGTTTTTCTAAAGATTGAGATATATAGGTTTTCACATTCGGATTCCGCTAGAAAAATACTTCATGACAAAATAGCATTGTACGGTCGTATACCGAGCGGTCCAGAAGTCATGTCAAAGTAAAATTATGATTTGATCTATTCGACCGTCTCCATTTTCAGTGAAAACTTGACGAGTCAATTTTGTTATCAAGATTTTATGTAAGAATTTGCCACATTCTTCTCTTTTTGAACTGGTTGAATTGAAACCCAGAAATAATGTGTTTTTCATTTAGCCAAATGAAACAGTAATTTTTTCATTGAAGGTGTGATTTCTACTCCAAAAGTATGGAGCTGTATAGGTACCTTTATTTCTAGGGGATCAAAAGGCATTACAAAGATAGTTTCAACTAGTTTTATTATTTTTCACATTGAACTTCTCCGGCAGAAACTACGAAAACTGAATTTCAGAGTGAATGACTTCCAGTCAAATCAATAGACCTTCAAATGATCAGTCCTTTCGGGTATATGAAGAGAACATATTTTAGTGGTAACCCAGCATTCTTTCGGGAGACACAATTTTGATAACGTTGAAACTTAGTAGAAAGTATAATTTGGAACCTCTGGCATAAAATAAATGAATCTATTAAAACCACTCATTTCCCAGCAGAAAAAAATGAGCGAGTTTCGTTAACCGAATCAACATCATCAGGAGATGACTAAAAATACTTCTTTCGACTGAGGTTTTTAGTGTCACTGTTTTTCGAGTTTGAAAGCCGTGGATTTTTGGCATTTCTTCCTGACGTTTCGCTGACGCGAGTTGCTAGCTTCTTCAGAGGTTTAACCATCATGGCTTGCTGTCCGATCGGACAAAAATCCACTGCTTCCAAATTCGAAAAACAGTGATACTTATTTCAAGTTATGTTATCTAAACTTTCGAAGGCATCTAAAATCTAGTACCGGTCTCAATAATATCATGCATTCTCCACTTGTTGTGTGGCCGTTCTTTATGGCTATTGAGTAACACTGTCTACGACATCCTCCGGTAGAGAGAATATTGAGAGCAGATAGTTGTTGGTTCACAGATGGAACAAAAACACCTTCAGGCTCTGGTGCAGGTGTTTTCAGTTGCAGACCCAGGACAGAGATATCAACCTGCCTAGGGACCTATGCGACTGTATTTCAAGCGAAAATCTATGCTATTGTAGTTTGAAAGCCGTGGATTTTTGGAATTTCTTCCTGACGTTTCGCTGGCGCGAGTGGCTATCTTCTTCAGAGGTTTAACCATCATGGCTTGCTGTCAGATCGGACTAAAATCCACGGCTTTCAAATTCGAAAAACAGTGATACTTATTTCAAGTTATGTTATCTAAACTTTCGAAAGCATCTAAAATCTAGTAACGGTCTCAATAATGTCATGCATTCTCCACTTGTTGTGTGGCCGTTCTTTATGGCTGTTGAGTAACACTGGACTTTTCTTGTCTACGAAATCGAATGGATTCTCCCGGTAGGGAGAATATTGAGAGCAGATAGTTGTTGGTTCACAGATGGAACAAAAACACCTTCAGGGTCTGGTGCAGGTGTTTTCAGTTGCAGACCCAAAACAGAGATATCAACCTGCCTTGGGACCTATGCGACTGTATTTCAAGCGAAAATCTATGCTATTGAGTTGTGTGCGGAGAGATTGGTAGAATCTAACCTCACACACAAGTCAATAAACATTTTTCGGACAACTAAGCGGCGTTAGAAACTCTTGGCTCCTACCGAGCAACTTCTAAATCACTAGCAAATTGCCAAAAACGACTCTTCTCAATAGGAAGACTTCACAAATTATCTCTGGTCTGGATTTCTGGCCACACTGTGGCTTGAAAGGCAATAAGTCTGCTGAGTCCCTTGCAAAGGAGGGTGTTCCAAGTATCTTTTTCGGACCAGAACCTATCACTGGCATCGCTTTAGGTTTTACCAAACAAACATTGAACACCTGGATGGCAAGAAGATTTGAAGACTTCTGGCAAAATCGTTCAGGATTGGCTCACTCCAAGTCGTTCATTCACCCTTCGGAGCTTGAAACCAAACAGTTGTTAGACTACAGTAGGGAAGAATTACGATGTCTAACTGGCCCCATCCAGGTCACTGTCGTCTGTATCATCATATGCAGAGACTCAGACTGTTGGAAGACAGTGTGTGTCCTCTGTTTGGAAAATAATGAAACAGCAGAGCATATACTCTGAGCCTGCTCCGCTGCGGACCGGATCACTCATTCAGAGTTTGGTAGAACCACACTCTCACCATCTGACCTGAAATATCACTCACCATGTACACTAATCGGCTTCGTTAAGAAGCTGGGTTCATTTGGTCAAGTTTGAATAGGCATGAGCCACAATAAACCCTTGCGGATTGCGGTGGAGGGTCGAATAGACCCTAACCTAGCACCATCAGGAGATGACTGAAACTACTTCTTTCAAGTCAACTTTCGAAGGCATCCAAAAACTTGTACCCGTCCCAAAAATGACATGCATTCTCCACTTTGTATGTGGTCGTTCTCTATGGCTGTTGAGCAACACTGGACTTTTCTAGTCTATGAAATCGAATGAATATGTGAAACATTCCTATTGTAGCAAGCTATTATAGTTCACTCAGTTTGACCAACATATTTTTATACAATACTCACGGCTCATTTCATACCGGTAAAGAGAATTTTCTCAAAGGCACTCTGTATAGTTAATCAAAATCGAAAATTGACTTTTGATGATATGGTTCATTTAGCTAATAATAAATTTATACGTTACTTGATCGACACCTCAATTATGATTAGACATTGGTTTTGTCATTGCCAAAAAAATTTTTGTTCTTGCTGAAGTGTGTGTGAAACAGTTGATTTAAATTTTTCTTCATCTTCAATAATACAAAAAATTACGACGAATATGGGAAAGTCTAATTTCATTTACATTTTTCCTACTTATTCACCAAACTCAAACAATTGTTCATGCAGTTGCAGTTTGGTAAGTATGTATCATCTTCCCCACCAACCGACTTGTTGGGGTCTTTGAAGTTCACTAGATACTCGTTAGGACAACAAGAAGATTGCTCAGAATTAATACTCATGACCGCTCTGGATTGAACGATTCCGTGCAGTCTATCTTGTGTTATGTTTGTAGATCTTCTGCTGGTAAAATCTTCACTTGTTTACTTTGTAGTGAATTTTCAAGAGGTAGCAAAAACGTATGTTTGATTTTCTGGAACTTCAACTAGCGTTTCCTAATATGACTGATAACCAGTCCGTGCAAAGAATATTGTAAAATCATCTGAAAATAGAACTTTTAACGGGTGATGATCAACTGTATTGCCGAACATGCGCCAAACTTACTGACTATTATGAGAAAACAAGTATAGGTGAGGCACCAGTCAATCGGATGATCTCCAAACATGACTCAACCTCTGACGGAAGCACCAAACTCTCACGAAGGTTCGAAATAGATGAACACTTCATCTAGCAGACCACTATTATAATCTTCACGCAGTCATTGTTCACTGTGGTTCTGGCGTTGAATCTGGTCATTATTAAGCATTGGTCAAAGACGAAACGGACTAGTTTGAGTTTGACGATAGTCAAACGATGTCTTGAATTTATTGGAGCCTCTGGAGACACCCTACATTTTGTTTTATGAAAGAGAGGACATTGGCAAATCAAGATCTTCAGATGATGTGGGGCTGCAGTTTTCCCGGGTTTTCCTGCAGCTGAAAAAGCATATGTGCCACTGGAATCAATGAAGTCGCCCCGGAGCGACAATTAGTTTTTGTTGGAAAAATTCTCATTTGTTTACTATGTAGTAAATGTTCAAGAGGTAGCCAAAAAGTATGTGAGTTTCTGGAACTTCAACTAGCATTTCCTAATATGACTGATCACCAGTTCATGAAAAGCTTTTTGTCGTATCATGTGAAAATGGAACTTTTAACGGGTGATGATCAACTGTTTTCCCAAAAATACGCGAAAATAACTGACTATTATAAGAAAACAAGTATAGCTGAGGTACCAGTCAATCTGATGATCTCCAATCATGGCTCAACCTCTGACGAAAGCACCAAACTCTCACGAAGGTTCGAAATTGATGAACATTCCAATCTAGTATACCATCATTATAATCTTCATGCAGTCATTGTTCACTGTGGTTCTGGCGTTGAATCTGGTCATTATTATGCATACGCATTGGTCAAAGACGAAACGGACTGGTTTAAGTTTGACGATAGTCGTGTCACTAAGTGTTCTGGCGATGTCTTGAATTTATTGGAGCCTCTGGAGACACCCTACATTTTGTTTTATGAAACAGAAGACATTAGCAAATCAAGATCTTCAGATGATGTGGTGTTGCAGGTTTTTCCGGGTTTTCCTGCAGCTGAAAAATCAAATGCGTCACTGGAATCAATGAAGTCGCCCCAGAACGACAATTAATTTTTGATGTTTCATAATTTCATGTTTGTATTACTTTCTTCTTTACTATATTAACTTAGAAACTACATACTACAATACTATATTTTTTATTGAATTAAGGATAGCCATGAACATATATTGATGTAATACTCGTTTTGTTTGACTTTCGCTATGAATATGTTTCATTCAGTAAGTAGATCCTATGTATTAGTATGTGAATTACAATAATAAAGCTTTCTCTACTCTCTCCAAAACTCTGTATGTTTTTAGTCAAGAGTATATACGAGTAAATGTAATTCTCGTTGGTAGTGGAATGAAATAACTCTCCAATTCGTCGGTTGCTTATGAAAGTCGATTACGAAACTGAATGAAGGGATGTTGTAACAATTAAGAAAGTAATTATATTTATGACCGTTTAGGGACTATTTCCTCTTGAGGTCAACGTCAACAGAAGTGGTTGACATTCACAATGTGTCGCAGTGATCATAAATTTGCGTCTGAAGGAAGTTCGACTCTGATGAGAACATCATGAATAAATCAGGCTGACAAATAGTATACACGGAAATCGTACCTAATAGAGAGTTCTTAGTCAAAGTAAACATGATAGTATTTGAAATATAATTTCTTGATTCTGATTTGTACGAGGGGTTTGGATTCCATAAAAAATATGTTTATAACTATTTAAAAAACATAAATTACAAATGAACAAACTCATAACTTCGCAGTTGTTGAAATTGAAGGTAGTATACAGGGTATATCCTGACGCAATCTATATATATAGAAAACTGAAAGTGGCGATTCTAAAATTGGTAGGATTGGTGGAGAACTATTGAAGAGTTCAACAAAAATATTTTCGTTTATGTGTCGTTTCCGGTTTCACCGGAAGTGACGACACCTTTGTTATTTTCAATGCCACACCCTGTGATTCTAACCCATGTACTTGCGATGCACTGTTTGGAACCTTTGGTGTAGTAATGAATATTACTGAATATTACCCAACACCAAACCATTATTTTTGACACCTCGACACGTGTTTTGATCACCAAGTGATCATCTTCAAGAGGAAGATCAAACTAATCATACTTACAGAGCTATCCCTATTTATACCTTAGATACCTGTTCCAGGTACCTGCGTCTTGAGTGTCTTAAATTTCTTTTTCAATTTGCCTAATCTACTTGTCTTGAAATAATTTCACAATATGTCCTTGTGTAATAGTCAGATAAATCTTGTAATTGAAATATTATAAGCTATATACAATTAATTTCACATGTTGCCTTATCTACTAGTCTTACATAAATTTTACAATGTGTCCTCATGTAAAAGTAAGGTTAATCTAATAATTGAAATATTACAAATCATTGAATAACTTTTTTCGAGATCAATTGCCCTAACACCAAACTGATATTTTTGCACTCGACGCGCGTTTCGCCAACAAAGTTAGCATCCTCAGGAGAAGAAAATTGATAAATTTTTTTCTCCTGAAGAAAAAAATATCAGTTTGGTGTTAGGGCAATTGATTTCGAAAAAAGTTATTCAACTTTCACACCAAAGGTTCCAATCTCATCGTTATTACAAGTCATATAAAATCCAATTTCAAAATATTGCCATAGACTTCAGTTCATTAGGATTAGTTAGACAAGTTAACAACAACAGGCCTATGAGAGGGTATAAATGAGTAAACATAATAATATTATGAATAACGATGGTGGACCAATACCAAATAGTATACTATAAAGCTTATTAAAATAATATTTTATTTATTACATTTACCTGACTATTACATAAGGACTCATTGTAAAATTCATTCAAGACTAGATAAGGCAATATGGGAAATTGATTTCATATAGCATGTAATATTCCAATTATTAGATTTACCTGAGTATTACATAAGGCAAATTGTAAAATTAATTTAAGACACTCAAAACACAGGTACCTGGAACAGATATCTATGATATAAATAGGGATAGCTTTGTAAGTATGATTAGTTTGATCTTCCTCTTGAAGATGATCACTTGGTGACCGAAACACGTGTCGATGTGTTAAAATAACGGTTTGTTGTTGGGAAAAAACTCTAGTAATATTCTAACTTATGTATCATACTCTCAACTCAAAATGAACCGTTTTTAAGTTATTCGAGTTTTTTTAGAGAAGTAACAAATGCAGCCCCTCGAACATGCGTCATTTTTATGTAAATTAACATTTTAAAAATATGCAGTGAGTGAATCCTGGATATTGAAGGTTGAACGGATCACGCACCAATTTCACATCCACTGAATAATCTACAGGGTGCGAAAAAATGTGGATTCAATAAGTGTATGAGAAAAATAAAAAATCTAAACTTTTTCAAATGGGAACCCCTTTTTTTTTCAAGGATCAATTCTATCATGAAAATAAGCCCTTCCTATATAGAAAACTTTAGATTTTGGAGATATTCCATTATATTACCTGATTTGACATACTTGGCCGAAATATTCATAGTTCTGGTAGCTTTCGTCCATCCCTCAACACAATATTTGGTTTTCTACAAAAACTCGAATAACTCAAAAAGGTTCATCTTGGGTATAGGGTATGATACATACCCTATATCATACCCTATACCCTCGTTAGAATCTGAATCATGGAAAGAATTAAAAATTGAGGCAAAAAACAGGGTGATCCATTGAAAATAACAAAGCCAAACCGTCACATTAACGAAAATATTTCAATTGAATTCTTCATTAGTTCTTCACCCATCTTACCAAATTTCAGAATCGCTCTTCTTTCAGTTTTCTATATACAGATCGCGTTAACTCGCGCTTCCCTGTATTTTTTAGGAGATATTATTCATAGGAATGCTACACAATATATATTATAAATGAAAGAGTTGTCATCAATTGGTTTCAAAATGTACGAAATCACCAATGACTCAGTTTGCAAGCAATGATCCAAACAAAATATCTCGTTAATTGAATGCCAACGTTTTGTATTCCATTTTCACTTGTAGAAGGAAATGGTCCATTGAAATGTTACATTTTTAGGGTTCAGCGTGCGTTTTTCAGGACACGCAATTTTTTTATTAGTAGGGGGGTTAGTATAAGCTTAAGTTCAAATTTGTGGGGTCGTAACCCTTGTACCCGGCCGCCATTTTGGAAAAAAGGGTACGAAGGGTTTTCGCGTCGTATCTTGTGAACTAGCAACCTTAAGAAAATTGTATAAAATATTATTCGTAGCACATCAAATTGTCCTATTACTTTTTATCGTAAAATAGAAAATGAAAACAACTGAAAATTTTTGAACACATTTTCGTTTGGGCGTTATAACTTTTTTCTGGTCATTTTACAATAAAATGACATCAGAGCAATCTTATTGTTGAATTGTATTTTTCAACAAAAAATTTCTGCTA
This sequence comes from Leptinotarsa decemlineata, assembly GCF_000500325.1. Taxonomy (NCBI): domain Eukaryota; kingdom Metazoa; phylum Arthropoda; class Insecta; order Coleoptera; family Chrysomelidae; genus Leptinotarsa; species Leptinotarsa decemlineata. Next base: position 48,683 of record NW_019291711.1, on the reverse strand, counting down.
CAGATTTGTTCAATTTAATTAATTTATCTGGGTATTACAGCGCTCCGATTACGATAAATACAAACCAATACTTTTTCTTTCTATTATATATACTTTTTATTCTTAAACACTTCTATGTTACTATTGATTTATTATCGACCCTTTTTCCCACCACCTGAGGCGCGTTTTTTTCACGTGTTATTCCCAGTAGGCCTTGGTTCAACAAAAATTGCGAGCAAGCTGTCGCTTTCAAAAATTTCGCCTACCGGCACTTGCCCAAAAATCCCATTGCCAAAAACCAAACTAGGTTTGTCAATGCTCGCAAGAGTTGCAAACCTAGGATAATTGAAAGCAAAGAACTTCACGATTAGATAATCAAGGATAAACTGCTTTTAAATCCCAACGAGTCCAGATCTTTCTGGTCGGTAGCTAAAGTTGTTAATCAGAACTTTACAAAATCCACAATTCCACCACTAACACAAGCGGATGGTTCAATTGCAACAACAGCCGTAGAAAAAGCAAATCTACTAGCTGAAAAATTTGTGTACCACTCCACAGTCGATTTTCTGGGAAAGGCACCATGCACTAACCCCACACTAGAATCCACAATGCCAAAAATTACTTTTCGACAGCGTCTAGTCACCGAATTTTGAAATAGCTCAATATCAACAAGGCGTCTGGTCCTGATGAAATCATCGTATTTAAAAGAGTCTTACAAGGGGTTTTTCCTTCTTGTTGGTAGATTGCTCGCATTCAGCCTATTCCCAAAAAGGGCAAGGACACTCTTCCAAACAACCATAGACCAGTCGCTTTGCTATCAGTTATATCAAAAATCATGAAGAAAGTCGCGAACCACCATATCCTCAAGTATTTGGAAGGGTTCAACATATAGAGCGATCATCAATATGGCTTAACAAAGATCAACAGGCAACCTTCTATCATATGTCACCCATATTTGGAATAACGAAATCGAGAAACATGGAGAATCAAGAGCTGTTGCGCTTAGTATTTATAAGGCGTTTGACCATGTGTGGCATGAGGGTTTGCTAGCCAAACTTCGATGCTATTGCTTGTCGTATCATTTTTGTGTATAGCTCTTCAGCTTCAGCAGAAATAACGTTCCCTGCAAGTAGCCGTCGATGGATATCTCTCGCATACTTTCACTAGCAACACTGGTGTTTCCCAGGGATCCATATTGTACCCAACCCCCTTTTTATTGTATATCAACGACTTATTGGAAAAAAACAAGAATCCAATTTATTATTTTGGTGACAACAGCACACTTGTCGTCATTCCATTTGGATTCCAGGACATCGGCTACAGAGGCACATCTTCACCGGCAGCAGAAGTTTGCATATCTTAATTAGGATCTAGAAGTGATTTCGAATTGGGGTGAAAGTAACCATGTTCAACTCAATGCCACAAACCCCAGACATCGGTTTTCACCAAGAAGATAAATGTCTCTGAACCGTATATAATGATGCCAGGTCAGACAATCCCGCTTTTTGCTTCGATAAGTTTGTTGGAGGTTTAAATGGACACTAATATATCTTGGCACAAGGCTGTAAGGCTGCAAAGGCTGCTTCCCATAAGCTTGGAACACTGTTCCAAACCAGAAAACTGTACACACGTCAGTAACTTTGATGCTTCATAAAGCTCAGATCAGACCTTCTTTAGAGTATAGTTCTCATGTATGGAGCTCTAAACATACCCTGAAGTTGCTGGATTCCATCCAAAAAACAGCCATTCGCCTGATTGGAGACACGAACATCACGTGCAACCTTGATAGCCTGGAACATCGAAGGTTAGAGATATTTGTCTATCTTCTATAGACACTTTCACGGGAAATATTCAAGTGACTTAGCACATTTGATTCCATCAATAGCGGTACATATTAGATATTCGCGACGGACTGTGGCTGCTCACCGTTCTGAAGTTCAACTCAGTACACCTCGAACTTCACTGTTTAAGAACTCTTCCATCTGGAGAACTGCGTTTATGTGGAATAAACTTCCTGAGAAATTGTTTTCAAATGAATTTAATCTCCAACGATTCAAATCCAATTTAAATCGCTACTTTCGCATAGGCACTTCTCTGAGAGTGCCTTAAGGATTTTCCTGTAGTGCTTGTGTTTTGTTCTTAAAAAAAACAAAAGGATACTTGAAAGAGTATGCGTTTTATCGCGTATTTTCTTGATGGCAAATGTTTATTATTTCGTCATCCCAACTGTATCAACTTCATGATATTAAAGGAGATGATTCTTAGATATTTCATTGGCACTAAAATCCTCTTTGAATTCAATTTCGAGAATGTTAGCTTTTCAACTATGTCCATATAAGAAATTAATTATAAATTCCAACAAGGTCATTTTCTGAATGATAATTTTTTGATAAAAAATATAAATTAACGTTATCGAATGGAAGGTCAAAGATTATCTCTGGGGTTTTTTTATTTCACTAATGAATGTTTCTTATCCTACGATTTTCTATAATTCTACTATTTATTTTATTTTTACATTAGTAATATACTTTATTTTTTTGAAAAGCAGTCGAACAAATTTTCATAAGTCGCAAGAATAAAAGAAAGAATTCAAGTTCACCTACTTATAAAATTGCTGAATGGCCAACCAAACAGTCACGAAGGTCTGGATCACGAAAAACATGATTTCTCTATTAATGTTGCTCAACCCCCCACTTGAATTGTTGTTTTCACTTTCCCAAGAATGTCACGTGTTACTGGCGGCATAAGGCAGAAACTCATTTTCTATTTTAGCACACTAAAACTTCAGCATGTGCTCGCAGTGTAGAACCATACCACTGCAATTTGTAGTTGCTACTTACGAACATAACTGAACCTGACTTGATTTGAAAGGGTTATATATGAACCTGACTTCTTCTTCTTTTTTTTACTTCTTTTCTCAAATGGCTTCAGATATGAGGGATATAAGACCACATCAACTATTCTTTATCCTTGTCACTGAATTGAAGTTTAAACTAAGTTTCTATAAATACTTCAACCGTAACCAATACACATATTCGCTTTGAATTGAAAAAGGTAAATTTAAGGAGACATAGATTTTTGTGACAAGGAAGGTTTGTTGGCTTTCTTTCTACATTTGAACAAGATTGTGAAATCCCCACCCTGTCCCTTTTTATTTTGAAATGATGAAGTTTCGCGAACTTTTATCACCATTCTGCAGCGGGCGAAATGATAGTTACACCAGTCGAATGCAAAACGTTTGGATGTCATCAAAATCATATTTCCTATTCGTGGACACACATATTTAGAATGTGACATAAATATGTATTGTATGAACCGGAAATCACATTGTCAACCGCCTGATGAGTGAACTTACCCAAAACGCCAATTTCAGTGAATAAACCATGATACTGTGAACTTCTTTCAATGCAGTGAAAATATCTTTTGGATGGTTGATCAGGTACATCTCGCAAATACGAAGAACAAATCAACCACTGATCAGAAAATGAACAACCAATTTATGACAGGGCAAGTCTTTTTCATTTTGACCCATAAGAGAAATCAGGGTAGAAGGGGGATCATCCAATATAATTTTTTTCACAAAGAACCCCACAGTTGGATAATTGGATATCTAGAACCTGTTTTGTTAAACGAAATCTAAGCAATACTTTTCACAGATGGAATATATTGATGTTTGAACATAAACAAACTATTTCATGGACATTGTGTACACTTGCTCTGTTATTTTTGTTAATTTTTCACTCAACTCACAAAATTGAAATTTGAGATACTGAAATTAATGCATGAATACTTTATTTTGAAGTGAAATTGACAGATGAAACTTTCAAGATGGCGACTGGGCGCCATCTGGGAAAAAATTAAACGGAAAGGGGGTCTTGTGGCACATCATTTTGAAGCTCCTGATGAATACTTCACAACCCAACAATATGAAGTCAATATCTTCATCTGCTACAAAATGGCAGAACATTTAATAATTTCCTGAAGACAAACACATTAATATCGATATTTCTAGAAATATTCCTTTTTATCTGCCATATGGCAATTCCAACAACTCGATAAGGTTTGCTAAGTTATTTTTTGATTATGAAAACGACAAAAACTGTCAGTTCGACAATGAACATCATTGTTCAGTTAGAACATTCTCATTTAGTTTTCGGTTTTACTAGCAGAACTCAACAGTCTACTTATTCCGTTGCGAATGTTTGTTAGGTGTCTTCTTCTACTGTGTGGGGTTTTTTGAAGAGGAATATTTATCATCTATACGAAATTGAAATGGTACACCAATTAACTGAAGATGAACCTGATCAAAGAACAGAATTCTGCGAAATCATGACGGAAACCATTGCAAGGCATCCTACCTATCTCCATAATATTTGTTTTAGTGACGAATGTACATTTTTTCAAACGGCAATGTTCACAGACGAAATTTCCGTTATTGGAGTGACACCAACCCTCACGTTTTTCGGGAAACACATACCCAATATCCAGAAAAAATTAACGTTTGGGTGGGAATATTGGGAGACCATATTGTACGACTTCTATTTATTGATCAAAATATAACAGGAGAACTGTATTTGAATATGCTGGAAACTACTGTGGACCCTCTCATCACTAAAATCTCCGAAGCGAATCCTAATGAATTCGATATGGATATTGTATTCCAACAAGATGGAGCACCACCACATTACTCCAGACAAGTAAGAAACTATTTGGATACTACCTTTCTCGGTCGTTGGATTGGCCGCCGAGGTTATACAGAATGGCCAGACCGCTCGCTAGATTTGACACCTTTGAACTTTTTTTATATGAAGTATGAAGTATTTAAGCATATACAATGGGGGACACATTAAATAAATGCACTGTATAGGGGGTTTTGTACTACAGATTCGAAACAAAATTAGGTATTTTCTCACAGAATAAGATCAAAAGATTGACAATTTCTCAACTCTTTGTTTTTGTGTCATATTTTCCCTGTGACCTTAAATTGTTACCATGGAATGGACTCCGCTTCATTTTCGGGCATTTAATAATCAATACATTTATTTATGTCGACATTTTTATCTTTGCGAAAAATTCAGTTTCATAATAAAAGTACCATTGACCGATGGAGGTTCAGAATCACCGAGTCTGGATAAAAAACAGCGGTCATTCTCGGCAAATACGGACATATCGGCTGCAATGCGGTAAAGCGGGTTCGAAAATGATCGTCCGTCAATGATGTCAATACACCACGAGAATCGATCTTTCTTCTTATTCTCGAGTATGTGGAGTATAAAAATAAATCGAGTTACAACTTATATACCAGTTCGGTATATCTGCAGAATGTCTACTACACTAGGAAATATTAGTAAATTAATGCTGACCGTACCAGTTTGCTCTTTTTTGATTAATATGTGAGAAATGCTCGAGGAATTTTACAGTTAATAACACACATCAATCAAATTGGTGTCTCTGATCTAACGAGATGTGACAAAATTGTATTCATTACTGTACGGCAGCTACTTCAGCAGAAGTTAGGGAATCATAGAGAATTACTTTTTCGAATTGTATGGAGATAAGTGCGAGAAATTTATTATATGTTTTTTCATACAGTAGTACGTAGAAATTTATTCATAATATTATTTGATTTTTATCCAGATGAAGGGTATCAATAACAAAAATAAAAATCTAAAAATGAAAAAGAAACAAATTATATTTGATTTTGGAAATGAAATCAATGCATATTAACCCATTAACGCCCACCGTATGATTTATCATAAACAAAACACATGTGCATTTGAGGTTAAGTAAACATTGTCATATAGTGCATTCTGCACCAGTTCTTGTCAGATCCTGTTTTTGAAGGTTTATTCCATTTATATTCAAAGCCTGTTGAGCGAGATTTGTGAAATTTGGGTTTTACAGTTGTTTTTGTGATAGTTTTTACTGACTGTGTTCTAAAATGCCATTGAGGTAAGTTCTTTTCGGTGGAATTCTTGCAAATTATGTCCTAGAGTATTTTTTATAAGCTATACACATAATGTAAATACTAAGAAGTAATATCCTTAAGAGCAGTGGGACAACTCGGTAAAATTATTCCTTTTTTTTCAATTCTTAGTCACTGTATGATATATCATACGTTGGGCGTTGGTGACTAGTTTTTCCTTTTTTACAGAAAACAATTTTATAACCCAGAAGATCCTCGAGATGCAGAAGAGTTGCTAAATTATCTTGAACAATTAAGTTCTGATGACGAAGACTATGAGGAAGTGCAACATGCTCAGAAATTGGAGCTAATTCTTCTTCCTCCCAACAATGCTGCCGATAGTGACAAAGACGATGCTCCGAGCGACGAAGAAGATGTAGGTACCATCCGAAGCATTGGAAAGGGAGTGCTCAGAGAACCTATGGAGGTTTTTAGCGTTGATGATGAGAATGTGAAGACACAACTAAATTTACTGCCACAAAAACATGTTAGTGATACCGACCTTGAAACATCCGACAGTGAATCTTCGGAAGATAATAAACCGCTAGCCATTTTATTCGCTAAGGAGTTGAAAGAGAAAGAAATCAAAAGAAACATCAAAAAACGTCAGTGGAATACAGTCAACTTGAAAACAAGAAATGAAAAATCAAAATTACCCGTTACACCAGAACCAAGCTTTGTTCAAACAATTAGAGATGAAAATTTGCAACCAATCGATATTTTCAAAATTTTTTATGATGAAGAATTCATGAAATTCATTTGCGATGAAAGTGAAAAGTATNCAGAAAGTTTTATTTCTAATTTTTCATGATGATCTAACACGTAGTAACGGCTAGCTACATCAACTTATCAATTATTAATAATTGTTAGTGTTTACTTACGACAACCGGTCCGTCTGTTTGTCCAGATGAACTCAAAGTTGCTCCGAACCACTGACCACTCTTTTCATCTATGTAGTTTGTTCCCATCAAAACGTTTCCTGAAAATGAAAATATATTATAAATTTCAAAAGTAGTTTGTTGACAGCATGAAAGATCACGCAAATAATAGTTTTTCATCAAATCCATCGAGTTCACTTGAATATTTGATAATGGGTTCGAGGATACCACCCAGGTACAGAAACAATAAACAATTTTAAAAACAAATGAAGAAAGTGTACCTGCTCATCAGTTATGATTAGTGGTATGTTCTTTCCCATTTGATACTCCAACCTAATATTTCAAACGTATTCGGCTTGATGTGAATACGTGGGACTAATTGGTTTTGTGGTTTCATTGAATTATTTGTAACGTCTGCACTTAGATGAAATCAAATTTTCAAATTCTTTTAACGAGTGGATGATATAACAAGTATTTTAATTGAATATTAAAATATTTTTTATATCATTTTGCGAAAAATAAATACTAATAATAGCTCAATGCTATTATCAATTCAATCATTTCAGGTGGATGTGAATACATAATATTTGTTGGTTCCATGCTTTCATCGTATTATTTGTGACGTCTAAAGTTAGATGAAACTGCGCAAAACTTTGGAGATGTACCTATATAGAGGTGGGCATACTTAAAGACTGGCTGTAAATCAAATTAACTAAAAGAACAATTTGTTCAGGCCAGTGTCTAGACACTCCTACACTGTAGGTTAATGGACCGACACCTACACACAAATATTCCCCTGGCTAATACCACGAAGGGCATTGGATTATATCCAACAGGTGTCAGTGCAGTGCAACTGCTGGAATCGGTTTTCAATTATAGGAACGGGTACATTTGCAGACCGGTTTCGGGCTATTTGGCCTCTCGTCCGTGTAAGGTAGTGGCCATCATCAACCTAAAGTAGATTATATTCCATAAGTATAAGTCGACTTCCTTTCAGAGTTTCATTCCTCCAACCAAGCTGAAGCGAACGACAGACAACCAATTTGCCATTGCTCCATCTGGTGAACAAGGTTCTAACCAACAGCATATCCAAAATTGGCCCAATTTCTCTTCTAAGGAAAGAAACCTTCACATATTTTCAGTGGGCATACTTGAAGACTGGCTGTAAATCAAATTAACCAAAAGAACAATTTGTTCAGGCCAGTCTCGACACTCCTACACTATAGGTTAATGGACTGACACCTAGCAGAAAACAAATATTCTCCTGGCTAATACGACGAAGGGCATTGGATTATACCCAACAGGTGTCAGTGCAGTGCAACTGCTGAAATCGGTTTTCAATTATAGGAACGGGTACATTTGCAGACCGGTTTCGGGCTATTTGGCCTCTCGTCAGTGTAAGGTAGTGACCATCATCAACCTAAAGTAGATGATATTCCATAAGTAAGAGTCGACTTCCTTTGGCAAATGGAGCAATGGCAAATTTGCCATTGCTCCATCTGGTGAACAAGGTAGGTCCTAACCAACCGCATATCCAAAATTAGTCCAATTCCTCTTATAAAGAAAGAAACCTTTACCTATTATCAGTGGGCATACTTGAAGACTGGCTGTAAATCAAATTAACTATCAGCCAGGGGAATACTTGTTTTTTGATAGGTGTCAGTCCATTAACTTACAGTGTAGGTGAGTTGAGACGGGTCTGATGATTGTTTTAGTTCATTTAATGAAGTATTTACTAAGTATCTTTCAAAAGAATTCATAATTGGTAGATGAGTGCAATTTTGCTATATTATGATTCGTTACTTGATGAGAATTGATAACGCTATTCATGATGATAATTGAGCAATTTTCACAAATGAAATTTTCCAACAAAATGAATATTCCGTAATGAAATTTCGAAAGATCCGTCTCTCCGAACTATCTACACAGTAGGTTCTGGTAAATGCCTGCCGGAAAGCAACTACTTCCCCGTCTACTACCACGCTCCCGCTTGGTGTTTTGCTATAGAAACTTTCATTAAGCGCTCCCTATCTTTGAATTTGAATAAAAGTTAAAGTGCGTGTGAGTTATCATCGAATTTTTTCATTCGTTACATCGGAATACATCGGACGCTCTTGGATCTCATGTGGATTGGTATCGTCCCAAATTCTGTTTGTTCAAATACACATTCATCAAATACCCAGCGATCCGGCCCATGAGTGGGCCTGATCTCCTCGAAACCAGTCTGTAGGTTATCTACTCGAATATCAGCACGGTTCTGTTGTTTCAAAAGAAATAATTCTTTGTTTTAAAGTATCAACATTAAATATTCATGATGAAACAGATATTTTTTATCTCGAACGCCATATTACGTATTAAATGAAATGTTATGATAAAAAAATTTATTTGGGTTCAATTATTACTCAGATAATTAATCTCAAAGATTACTATTTCGAGTGTTACATTTCAGAAAATCATTTTCTCAGCTTCAGTTAATATTGACGCACTTATTACTCACTATCAGATATTCAACTTTCAATACGAAAGAGTAGTCTGTTTTTGTGAATGGGAAGTATCTAAATCTCGCTACAAAATAACTTAAAAATACCTGCAACACTACAATGTCGTTTGATCAAATACATGCATATTTGTGAAAACCATTCAATAGTAATTTATGTGAAGGAACTTGCCGATAACTATTTAAGTAACACTTCTTTGTGAGATTATCACTAAATAGTTTACAAAACCACAACACGTGTTCAACTATACGGTAGCTTTTTCAGAAGTGTATCAAAATTATCCATCTAGTGGACGAGGTCCTAACCAACTGCATACCCGTAATTTGCCCGATTCCTCTGAATAAGGATGGAGTGACATTTGGTGATGTTTGCTCCAACTTCGGAAGAGGAATGAAATACTCTGAAAGAATTCCGATTTTCAATTATGGAATATCATTGACTTTCGGTCGATGATGGTCACTATCTTGCACTGACGAGTTGCTAATGAGCCCGAAACCGGTCTGCAAGTGTGCCCGTTCCAAAATTGAAGGTCGTCTCTTTCAGTTGTATTGCCAATTGCATATGCAGGAAATTTTCTGTGAAGATTCCTGCATTGACGCCTGTCGGATATAATCCAACGCTCTTCGTGGTATTAGCCAGGGGAGTAGTTGTTTTCTGATAGGCGTCAGTCCATTCAACCTACTGTGTAGGTATATCGAGACTGGCTTGAACGTTTGAAGTTTATTTCTTTAGATTTGGAACAAAAATTCGCAAACTAACGTCGCACAGTGCGTTCATTAACACTATAATTGCCAAATGCCCTAATTTTTCCGGCTCTTTTGGCAGCGCTTCGGTTCAATTTGAATTCCTGGAGAAAAATTGGCCGAAAATCACTCAAAAACATCTTATACTTAGTAATAATTCAAAAACAGACAAAAAATTTAAATTTCAAAAAAAAAAGGACAGCATCACTGTATAAGGTACAAAATTCTCACCTGACTTAACCGTCATGTGTTTTTGGAATTTTTGAAAACTTTTAAAACATTTGAAACACATTAATTTTACACTGGCTGAAATTTTGAGAATTTTCACGTGAAATGCCAACACATATATTCAAAAACTTTCAAAGAATGGAGAAACAAATTTGAGAATGTGGCTATAAATACTTTTAACGTGAACTTCATTCAGATGATATTAGAGATCACGACTTGGTTTCATTTGTAATAAGCGATACTGAAGTTATTCGATTAAAAAAAGATATTCTCGAAAAAATATATTTAAACCTCCACATCCTGCAGATACCAACATTTAATATCTTTATGTGGAAAACATTACTCATTCTACCTTTTGCGAAATAATACACAAAACTTCAAAGACCCATTGTATGCAGATGCCTACACGTTCACTCTATATATAGATGAATGTTTTATTACGACGAATTTGTATCTTCCCAAGTTAGTACCGACCTTTGAATGTTATGTGAATGCTGAAGCGATGAAGGGTATAGTACCCATTTTGGATACAAAACCAAGCCCAACATTTTTTTGCACTTATCCATAATGCAAAACTATTGATAGGCGGCATCAACGATAAGAAATGAGCATGACAACATGACATGTCTTTCATTGCAGTTTGGAATTATATAAAGTGCGATGTAACGGTTGAATTAAATAAATAAAATATTCAGGATCTTTTAATTTGTCGCGAAAAAAATAGACTGATATACAGGCCGTTTCTTTTATCATGTGGTAACATTGCTATATTCTAAACCGTAACAGATACGAAGACGATTAGTGTCCGACCGAAAGTTCGGTTTCGGTTTCGGTCGAGTTCCGGCAAAAAAAACGGGTTCCGGTTCAGTTTCGGTTTCGAAGGCAAACCTGCCGAAACTACGACCGAAATCGGAACTGCATTCGTGAGTTCCCGCGCTATGGTCGGTCATGTTCGGGCGTTGAATTTCATACAAGCGACGAAGACATTTTGCCGCGTCCACGTGCCTAATCATGTCGTGACTCGTGACTTACTTTGTGATTTACTTTGTTTATTACATACATATTAAACACCTTTTCTGATAGTAGGTAACAACTTAAATGAGTAATTTGATGTTTGATATTTTAGAATAACCATCAATAGTATTCAAAAGAAGGATCTTCACCTACTCGAATAAACACCCCACATATTTTAAGTATTTTTAAGATGCAATTAATATTTTTTCTCAAATAAGGGTTTGTTATGTTGATTATCAATAAGTGAAAATGTTGAAGATTGCATAATGTTGTGATTTAAAGATAAAAAATAAAGACTGATTATAATTACATTTTCTTTATTTTTTCCTTAACACATAATCCTTGTAAGGATGTTTCGGTTTCGGCCGAAACCAATCGACTACCATTTTTTTAAGCACTCCGATAACTTTCTCACCGGTAAAACATTCGCTAATCAGAACCAGACAGAAACGGCTTTCGTCGAGTCCATCGAATTCCGAGCCACGTTATAGAAGTAAACACCAGTAAGTTCACTCTCCGCCATATTTGGGTCAAGATTCCCCACCTCGAATTTTAAGCGCGGCCGAGCTACAGCGCAACCGACTGAATCTGAGGCGTTTACCAAGCGAGACAAATTGAGGCATAGAATATTATTACAGAGTGAATCGTTGTGAGTGGTGGTTTTGTATTTGTGAGAAATTTGTGTCTAATTTCAAAATGAGCAAGTGTCAAGCTGTGGGTTGCTGTAATTTGCAGGGTGATGTCGGCATTCATTTTTTTCGATTTCCAATTAACGAAAAAAGGTATGTTTTTCTATTATTCATTATGTAAGATTGAAGTAATGAACATATAACGAAAATCATAGAATAAATTGTTATAGACTATATATAGTGAAGTCATTGATATACAGACTTTTTATTATGAATTTAATTTGATGAAATTGAACTATATGAATAGTATATGCCTCCAGTTCCACTGGAAATCCACAAAGGAAAATAATTGTTGAACCACATCAAGTTCTAATTTGTATCTGTAGAAAAACAATTAGGTACTTCCACTGAAATCTTTGCAAAACCAAACTATCAAATGTATATTCAAATAACCTTTTTTGGAGCCTACTTTCCATTTATATGTTCCAGATAATCTACTATAAATAGCAAATATGTCTTTTCTTAGATTCTGTCATCAATAACAAAAATCATTAGAATTTCATTCGATTGACACACTTCATAATTAGCAAACTAGGCAACCCAAAACTAAGAAATCTGTATTTTATGTTGAAGTTTTGATTTACAACAACCAACCCAATAATATAAAAAAAATATTTCAGAAAAATGATTCAAAACAAATTGAAATTCTGCAAATGCCTTAGTAGTCATGGCAAAAGGCATACATTCGAACTGGAAACAGCCTGTTGCATACTTTTTTACCAATTCATCCACATCAATACTGGATATAAAAAGTATTGTGATTGAAGCTGTTAGGCAATTATCAAAAATTGGATTAAGAGTTAGGGGTATAATTTCAGATTTAGGTTAAAATTTTTATAAACTTGCCAGAAATGATCTCGAAGTGATTGTAGATCAGCCATATTTCTTTGTTGATGGGGAAAAATATTTTACATCTGTTGAAATGTAGCAGAAACCATTTTTTCGATGACTATTTGAAATTTGATGAATATACAACGAATAAAAGTCATCTTGAACAACTTTAAAACTTGGATAAGGAAAAGCAATATAGACTAGCACCCAAACTTACTGATTCTCATTTATTTCCAACTAACTTTCAAAGGATGGAGGTTGAGTTAGCCAGTCAAATTTTCAGTCATTCGGTAACTACAGCGATGAATACCCATGCCAGTTTCAATCAGATACCATCAGCAGCAATAGGAACGGCAACATTCATTGAAAAAATGGATAAAGTGTTTGATATTTTGAATTCAAATAAATTTGACGGTGTGAAAGATTTCAATAAATATTTTTTTAGAACATCCAAACAAATTGATTTTCTGAGGCACCAGTCAATCTAATAATAACACTGATGATCTTCAAACAAGACTTAACCAACGGAAACAATAAACTCTTTCGAAGGTTCAAAATAGATGAACAGTTCAATATAGCAGACCACTATTATTATATTCATGCAGTCATTGTTCACTGTGGTTCTGGCGTTGAATTTGGTCATTATTACGCCTTGGTCAAAGACGAAACGGACTGATTTAAGTTTGACGATAGTCGTGTCACGAGTGTTCTGGCGATGTATTGAATCTATTGGAGCCTATGGAGATACCCTACATTTTGTTCTATGAGAGAGAGGACATTGGCAAATTAAGATCTTCAAATGGTGCTGCAGGTTTTTCCGGGTTTTCCTGCAGCTGAAAAAGCAAATGCGCCACTGGAATCAATGAAGTCGCCCCGGAGCGGCAACTTATTTTTATTGTTGTTTTTATTTTTATCGTTGTTTTATAATTTTTTAGAAAATTGACTGTAATATCAAAAAAAAGGAAAACACACGACTGGACAAATGAGATTCATTGAGGGGTGGCAGATAACAATTTCGGCATTTCTGCAACTTTGGGAAAACCTACATAGTGAAGGATACTCCTACATATGGACGAGAAATATAAATCAGGACTGTGTGGAAAATTATTTTGGTCAACTCAGAAATACTTGTGGAAATGCCAGAAACCAAACTCCTATTCAAATCACCAGAGCTTTCGAAAACACATTTATTCTTCAGTATTTCACACAGGCAGAAGGAACTAACTTTCTAGAAGATACTTGTGATATTCTATCTAGTATTACAGATGCAGACATAAATAGAATGAAGATTCTTGTGGTAGATCCAAAAAATCCCTATAAACCTTTGAGATTAGAGACAAATGATTATAGAACTCTAGCCACTCCATAAGGCAACAGCTTGGGCTATGTTTGTGGATATCTTTTGAGAAAATATTTAAGAAATCATTCATGAGAAGTATGTACAAAGTTTGCCACGGCGCGGCGACTAATACGACACTGAATGAAACAAATGTAGGTATGTAGTCATTTCAAGGCATATAGTAATACAGTAATATAGTAATAACCAAACAGTTTGGAAGTTTGTATATGCCTCCAGATTCATTTTTACAATGTATCATTCATCTAGAGACAGAATTTCTTAATCATTTCAACAATTTATGTGCCACTGATTGTGATAATTTTCCTTTGGATTATTTATTTTCTCTTTTCACAAGGGTAAGAATTTATTATACTTTGGAATTTGCCAATAGAAATTTGAAAACAAAAAAAAATCAAAAACTCATCATTCTAAAAAACCTTTAAAATATATTAGCATAAGTTTTAGTTCTGAATTGTATCTTACTATATAAAATATACGTTTATTTCACCACCTTGTCTTATTTTTTATCAATTTCTAAACAGTTCACTTTCTATGAGATATTTATTGTGAGCTCCTCGTAGCAATGATGAAGTCAGATCATAGTCACATATTTTTTGATCGAATCTCGTGCAGAGGTGCACAAAAGCTCTTAGCCGACACCCCCCTGCCTCGCCACTAGCCAGCAAAAAATTAAATCTCGACCCGAAACATCAAAAAGACCGACGGGAGTGAATTTACTCCTGTAAATTCTAACGGATTGATCGACAAATTGAATAAGTATTCACTGAGATAGTACAATTTGAAGCAGACTGATAAAAACGGACCAAACTGTTGAAACAACCTAATATATGATAGGATTTAGAAATAAATCAATGAGATATTATTATACAAAATTTGAATGAGACATTTCCGAAAATCTGGTGTAAACTCAAACAGGCGAACATTTCCGTTCAATTAAACCGATACAAGGACAGCTGGGAACTCTATTTCTACATTAGCTGAATGAATGTATCACATTATAGACACACAACTACTGTGGGTAGAGTTGGCCTCATCTGGTATATTACTTAACAAGGTCTTGGTTAAAACGTAAAATTACGACCTACGATATCTTCGCGAGTGATTCGAAAGTATTTGATGTCATTTCACACCCATATTGGCGCCTATTCTCAACAGTCACCACTTGATTTATAAATTTGTACAGGGTGTCCCACAATTTAGTTTCAAGAGATATCCTCGTTTTTGTAATGCTGGACAAAAGAATCATAGGCGGCGTTGAAAGGCGTCGGAATTCATCTTTGAAGTCGAGAAGAGTTGCAGAAATTAAACGAATGCCCTCTTGAGAACTTCGCCGTCGTCATGTTGACTTTAAAAAAAAAAACTACCTTCTAGTTTTTGATATGGTACCCCAAAATATTTACACTGAATTATTTGAGCATTTCTGTCACTGTTGATATTGTTACAAACCACTTTCGACATTTTCTGAGATTGTTTTTCTCATCATTGAGTTTTCACAGAATGCTTTCTGGATCAGGACTATTCGTAAAAAAAATAATAGTTTCACGTAATATCACGTAATATCAATATCACTCAAAGCCCATTAGTTGAATCTTTGTTTTACTTTTTTTAATTTATATACGACTTCATTAAATAAAACATAATACGGTAGGTATAACCCGTTTTCTCGAATGCTCATTTATTAAAATTCCATCTTGATTAGTACGGAAATTAATGAATAGGGGGCGATTTTTGACACGCACCGTATAATGCACTGCTCTAAGCATTCATAAATCACTCTTCGCTGCTTCTGCAAGTGAAACACCATATGGTGAAGACTTTTATGGTAAGAATGAACACGTCTTGAGGTGGAGTGGAAGCCATTATTTATAATGAAAACCTGTGTATATCACACGAAAATGACAAAAAAAATTTACAGGTTGTATTATCGGGTTCATACACTTGGAAGATTGAAGTGGCTTGACAACACCATGTGTGTGAATTTTCTGATTGTTCAGGATGAATAGCTGGTGTGTTGATTTTTAATGAACGATACATCATAATAAAATTTCACGTTTTTTGAAAAACGAAAAAGTTTGTATATTTGGAGTATATTTTTTAGGAGAAATCGATTTTTGGGAAGCGGAGGATTTGGCTCTCTACTTCTTCATATTAATATACAAAGAAGTGGAAAACTTACAAAGAAAAGAAAGCAATTGAATTCAAAATGAACTACACAAAGATGTGTAGATCATGCCAAAAGGATATTTCCAGGAAAAAACCCTCTCAAAATAACAAGTTTCATATAAACATTGAGTCACACGAAAGAGAGATTACTTATTATACAGTGCATTTCTTTAATGTCCCCTCAACTCAAAAAATTGAAATTTGGGATAATGAAATTAATGCATGAATACTTTATTTTGAAGTGAAATTGACAGATGAAACTTTCAAGATGGCGACTGGGCGCCATCTGGTAAAAAATTATTGGGAAGGGGGGTTTTGTGTGACATCTAGGGTTGTGAATACTTCACAACTCTAGAATATGAAGTCAATATCTTCACATACTACAAAATGGCAGAACATTAGGAATCACACGTTAAAAGGTAAGACCTCGTTAGTCCTTAGCTTGAACAAGTTTCTCAACTTCTGAAAGTAGTCGTTCGTATGGGGGCGGCAGCTGATTAACGGAAAAACAGATTTTAAACAGACAGAAACAGATTATTTAATACTTTCCTGAAGAAATATTTCTTTTTATCTGCCATATGGCAATTCCAACAACCTGATAAGGTTTGTTAAGTTATTTTTCGTTAATAAAAATCACAAAAAATGTCAGAACGACCATGAACATCATTGTTCAGTTAGAATATTCTCATTTAGTTTTCGGTTTTACTAGTAGAAAGGTACCACGTCAACAATCTCTAAAATGATTATTTCTCATCCATTGGAAGAAAAAATCGATGCGATTTTTATTTACGGTGCGACGCGTAACTTTTACGAGACCGAAATGATTTTTAATGAACGTTTTACGAATTGTCCTATCTGTAGGAAATATTTGAGGGAACTTGTATCCAAATTCATAACTATAGGTAGTGTAAATAACAAAAAGCCCCGAGGTCATCCGTCCATTCCGGAAGAACAGCAAGTGCAAATTAATGGTGAGATGGTAGTAAATCCTGAACAGTCTAATTATTCCGTCGCAAATGTTTGTAAAGTGTCTCCTTCTACTATGTGGAGACTTTTTAAAACGTATTATCCATACAAAATCAAAATGGTACACCAATTAACTGAAGATGACACTGAGCAAAGAACAGAATTCTGCCAAATCATGACGGAAACCATTGCAAAACATCCTACCTCTCTCCACAATATTTGTTTCAGTGAAGAATGTATATTTTTCAAAACGGCAATGTTCACAGACAACATTGCCGTTATTGGAGTGACACCTAGATGAAAAAAAACTTTTCCAACAAATACCCATGTGAACATTGAATTATAAAAAAATCCTATTCAGTTTGTACTCCAAACATTCATTCATTATATAATTAAATCAGATATCATTCATATACCTTTATTCAATTTTTTTTTATGAAAATGGAGAAGTAGAAAGCAAAACCTTTCATTTCCAAAAATTATCGTTTCTCAAAAATATAGCCCTTTTGAACGTGTTAGGAATCACACGTTGAAAGGTAAGACCCCGTTAGTCTTTAGCTCGCACACGTTTCGACTTCTGAGGGTTGTCGTTCGTATGGGTTCGGTTGCTGGTTAACGGAAAAAACAGATTTTTTAAACAGATTCCTATGGCTGGCTATGGCAATGAGCGAATGAATATCGTTACGTACTGTCATCGAAGTACATTCAACTTATTCGTGACATAAAGTTGTATTCTCGTGAATTAATTGAGTGCTTCACTGCAATTCATCCACAAAGTCACTGAGTGACTTCCGACAAACAACTTCAAAAGAGGCGGCAGACACTGTTCATCATATTGCGTTAAAAATAGTATTGATAGGCGTATTGATAGGCGATGTTTAAATATTTTATTTTCAGAGGGACAATTTATATTTGAATTGGTTCATAGTGACAAACAGTGATTCATGTAAGTGAAATTTTACCTTTCTAATATACCTACTATATTTTGTAGGAATTCTGTGAATGATATCTGATTCAATTCCATGACGTATGTAAAATAATTTCTGTCGGAAAAAATTTTTTTTTGCGTAATTCAATATTTATATGAAAGTAGTTGTTTCGAGAGAGTTTTCTCTTCCAGTTGGTATCTGAAAGTTACTTCTTTTCATGATCTGCATGTCTCTGTGAAGAGTTTATTTTGAAATCGATTGCTTGCTTTCTTTCTTTCTTCGAAAGATTCCCACTTTTTTTATCAAGATGGAGAAGTAGAATACCAAAACCGTTCTTTCCGAAAACGTATTGCAAAGTTAAAACACAATTTCAATATTGCAATTACGATTATTTTTGAGGAACATTCATTTATCTTGCTAATCATTGCTCCAATTATGATATTTAGATGCAAAATTGCATGAACTTAAATTTATAAAAGGATGGAATTTTTCCAAAGATGCTCAGTTTCAAAGTTATTTGCGATAAGATCAAAAATATTATCAAAAATTATTGTACCAAAGTTTTGTTTATTGAATTTGCAGATATGATACGAAATGTTGAAAACATAACCTTCAAACAAACGATTATTTTTGTTTGAAGATGATATTTTTTGAACTTGTATCTATGGATTCAAATTTTTCTACCGGTTTCAATAATATGCTACTTTACAAATATGAAAATGAAAGTTGAAAACACAGTTTGAGAGTTTTCATTCCATTCAAAATGTTTCCCATTTTAACTGCACCATTAATTTCCTTCAAGTTTTTTTATGGGAGTTTAAGTGAGTTGTGAGTGGTTCCTGATATATTGTAACCATATGTTCTAGTTGGTTCAAAAAATATTTCTCTTTGAGTACATATTTATCTCTTCGTGTCGGCAGTGTAAGTAAACAGACAACAGATCTCAGGATCTTGTCCTGTAACCCACGTCTGTAATAAAAAATATGAGGAACTTAGGTGCATAGTTGCAGTATCTTTTTTGGAAATGACATTTTGTTGGTTCATATAGTCATAATAATAATGATAATGATAATAATAACTTTCCAGATTCTCATTTATGAGAAAAAATAACATTTCAATTATACAAATTATAGCACTATATCATTCAGGTACAAAAGGAAATCAATTTCATGTAAAACAAAAAATAAAATTGGAATCAACTATGAATCACTAATAATTATTCATAACTCACAAGCACTTCAGAGAAATTCCTTGAGGCGCTCTAAGAGCGGTGCCTGTGCGAAAGTAGTGATTCACATTGGATTTCAATCGCTGGAGAATAAATCCATTCGGATTTATTCTCCAGAAGTTCAAGAAGTTCATTCCAAACGAACGCAGTTCTCCAAATGAAAGAGTTTTTAAACAGTGAAGTTCGAGGTGTACTGAGTTGAATCTCAAAACGATGAGCAGCCACGGTCCGTCGAGTATTTCTGATATGTACCACTCTTGGTGGAATCAAATGTGCCAAGTCACTTGAACACTTCCGGTGAAAGTATCTATAGAAGAGAGAGAATAAATTCTGAGCCTTTCAGTGTAGATATGGGAGTACCTCAAGGGTCCATTCTGGGCCCAATTAGACTTTCATGTATTGAGACAAGGACCCAAGTGCTTGATCTTCTGTGAATATATTTATGACCTCGACAATAATTGCCGGTGGTGATTTTTCAAAAGTTAACTTCGAACACATGTTTTAGCCAATGCATTCATTCTGTTCTGGGATTTTGGCTGGGAACTAATCCCAATTCTCATTCTTCTCGCCACGAGGTTACACTGTTATTTTTCTGTTTGACGTTTTATTGGTGTTATTGATAAATGTTTTTATTTGTAAAAGCTGTGTCCGTCTGATTACTATAATTCACCTATTACCATTCCCGACATATCAAAAGATTTTTTTGAAGGTGGTTGACAATGTTTCGTGGTGTATTTCATCAGTTCGGACTTCCATGGTGGAGCTCTTGCTGTCTTCTAGCTAAAGCCTGTTCTACCATCACTCTGGAGTAACCAATCCGTTGAAGTTCATTCTTAATGATGCCTATTTCTTCTCCACAAGGAAGAGAAACCGCCACAACCAGTACTTGTACTCCCCTAGATCAGAGGATTATCGGAAAGGAAAAGAATGATTGGGTCCAAGTATAACATCAGGACCTGTTTCAGGTCTGGGAACACTATCCGTAGCAGCTTCACAAAAACTAAACCACCAAACGCGGATTGCGATTCCAAGAATTGCATTTACCGCATACCCTGCGAGTGCGGAGAATCATACATCGGTGAAACTAAGAGGCCATCGAAAGTTCGCATTGCTGAGCACAAGAAACACACACAGCGAGGAAAAACCAGCAAAGCCGGAATAGCAGAGCATGTTTGGACTCATCAACATAATATCAAGTGGGCTCAAGCTGAAATCATCCACAAAGAGGAACACTGGTTAAGGAGAAAATTCAAGGAAGCCGTGTATAAGTTGTCCAACAACGCATTCAGTCAAGCTGGCGTAGAGATACGTAACATATGAAAACCTCTTATCAAACGAAAAACGACCAACTCCTGCCGAACGGTCATCTCCCGCTAAAACCACTGAAGCGGAAAGAGTAAAGAGGGGATAGGTGAAAGGTGAAAGCACCCGAATGACCTATAAATAGTCAGATCTCGGAGGAATAAGTCCAGTTATCACCCGAAGACGATTGTGGATACTAACAATCGAAACGTCGTGACGTAATTTGGTTTGGAATATTTTAACTTTTATTTTTTATTTCTGTTAATAATATTTTTTAATTTTCAGCTTTTATTAATATTTCAATTTTTTATTTTCTGATTGTAGCTCGTATGTTATTTCCTTGTAATATCAGTTTTTTGTTTTAATAACATTGTTATTTTCGGTTAATCTTTCATTATTTTTTTCAGGGATTTCAGATCAATTTATATTATATTAGATAATGGAAGTCCGAACTGATGAAATATATCAAAACAAGCTGAGGTGTGTACAGTTCAGAACAGTGTTCCAAGCTTTTGAGAAGCGGCCTTTGCAATTCCAGCGACATGATCGTGCCAAGACATATTGGTGACCATTTACCCCCAACAAACTACCGAAGCAGAAAGTGGAATTGTTTGACCTGACATTATTATATCCGATTCGGAGACATTTATCTTTTTAGAGAAAACAGATTCCTTGGGTTTTGTGGCATTATATTGAACCTGATTACTTTCACCCCAATTCGAAATGACTTCTAGATCCTCATTAAGAAATGCAACCTCCTGCTGCATCCGCCGCCGATGTCCTGGAATCCAACTGGAATGATGAAACAAGTGTGCTGACTTCAGCAAAGCGATATATTGGAATCTTGGTTTTCAATTAGTCGTTGATATATAATAGAAAGAGGGTTGAAGACAATATAGTTTCTCTTTCTCTTTCGTGTGAGACAGGTTGAAAAGTCTGCAAAATAGTGGTGCGAGTTCATTTGCGCACTTTTTAGGTACGATGACGGCACTTCAACAGGACCAGACGCCTTGTTGACATTGAGCTGATTCAAAATTCGCCTGAGTAGATGCTGTCGAAAAGTAATTTCCGGCATTGTTGATACTAGTGTAGAGAGAGTGGGTGGTACCTTTCCCAGAAAATCGACTGTGGAGTGGGACGCAAATTGTTCAGTTAGTAGATTTGCTTTTTTTATGGCTGTTGTTGCAATTGAACCATCCGCTTGTGTTAGTGGTGGAATTGTGGGGTTTGTAAAGTTTTGATTAACACCTTTAGCTACCGATCAGAATGATATAGACCCGTTGGGATTTGTAAGCAATTTATCAATAAAATATATCACATGAGGTGGACAGCAGGTATGCGGCACTGCACTTCAAATTCACTGGTAATTTTAACAATGAATTGGTTTGAGCTCTTTTGCGTGAAAGAGTGCTATTATTTCTAGACGTTGATTTTGGTACAAGAAAATGTATTGCAGGAAGTGATTTCAAAAAATCAATTCTACCATTCAACCGCTCATGTAAAAAAATAGATGTTTGACTTCTTTTTTTTTTTCGAAAGATACAAGATTAAATTTTCACAATAGTTTGATATAGTTGAAATTTTTTCGAGAAAACACGCCATTATTCTCAACACTTAAGTATTTCGAAAACGTTTTTGTACTTTTTCAATTCTTGATATATACTAATGAAGTGGGATTCTATTTTAAGGACCCATGTACCAACTTTGACTTTACCATGCTGAAATATAGGGAAGTAATAGATAAAATATTATTAAAATTCTTACAATTTCTGACAGTAAAATCGTAAAAGTAAAAGGCAGAGTTAACAGTAAAATTAATATGATTTTATCAAAAGTAAGTTGATAGTCAAAAGGAACAGCTAGATCTCTGATAGTGTTAGTTCTTCCCAAGAATGTTTCATCGATACTGTAGAAAAATTGTTTTGTGTTGAATTTTCTGGTGAATGATACAGTTTGGCATTTGAAAATATTTGAATTGAGACGGTTTTTGCGGCACTAGTCTTTTAAAATGTTCAACTGCTATTGCATCCTAGTACAGTCATCTATATCGTTAAAAGAGGTGTATAACTTTGAATCATTTGCAAACAACAACTTATTGCAGTATAATTTGTTGCATAAATCATTTATGGATAATTAAAAAGTAATGGCCCAAGACCGGATACTTGAGTAATCTCTATGACATATTCTTCCTATCAAGCAAAGTAAACACCCAATATATTAATTTTCAAAAAAGTTAAATTCCTAATGATTCAACCCCAGGTACTTAAAAAAAATTACAATGAATAAGTGTAGTACAGTACTAACGAATACTACTTTTCCATCTTCATTGAAAAAATTGTTAAAAACTTGCGTGCGTGAATTCATTAATACTTCCTTTTCTTATTGAAAACTCGAAGATTTTGAGTTTTTGACGTATTTAGCCAAAATTAATAGTGAAAAATATAACTGACAGGTTGGTTAAATTCATTCTGGATTTTTTATCTGAACGCAATACCAATTCTGGGCAAATTTAGTCATTTTTCCTTTTTATTTGACTGATTTTATTCATTTTTATCATATTTCAAGGAAGTAAAAACAAATAAATGCCAGGAATAATATTATATTCATTATGGAGATGAAAAATCCAAGAAGAAACTTTGGGATGCATTTTATTACAGGTTCCTACTTCTAGACACTCAGGTCCAATGGTCACTCACCCAGAGGGTGTGGAGAGGTTTTCCTTGTGTACCTCAGCACCAAAAGTTGCTGAGGTGTGTACAGTTTTCTGATTCGGAACAGTGTTCCAAGCTTCTGAGAAGCAGCCTTTGCAATTCCAGCGACATTGTGCCAAGACAAATTTGTGTCCATTTTAACCTATCTGAAAGTTACTTCTTTGCATGATCTACACATTCATGTATAGAGTTTCAAATTGATTACTTCCTTCCTTTCTTTGGAAGATTCTCTCATCCCCTTTTTTTGTATCAGATGGAGTAGTAGAAAGCCAAAAACTTTCTTTCCCAAAAAAAGCTCATTATCATCCTTCATATAGGTACATGCCCCCGAAAATGAAGTGTGTTTTTTCTACTTATTTTGAAGACGGGAATGGATATGTGTCCCAAAACGTCCCGTTTAAAATGAGTTGTCTTTCTTTTTTTTTCAATTTTTTCAGTCAATTTTAGAACACAACTAACTGAAAAATTTGTCTTCCTTAGAAACAGGTAACACATCTTTCCACGATAGACCCCATATTTTCTCATCTCTACACTCGTATTTAGTTCGTAAATACTTCTAATTTTCTTCTAGATCATGAAATATCATCATACCAAAAAACTGACACTTCAAATAAAAATGACTTTTAACAAAAATATCTAAAGGAGTTATAGTTTTCATCGAAAGGAATTGAAAATAATTGAATACCTGTTCTATCAAACGGCACTTCTTGGCACCTGTTGTCCACATCTATTCGACATTTGTAAACTGCTCCTCCTCGATATACACCTCCCCTGCCGATACCTTGATAACTTGACTGAGCTTCTGGAGCACCGACGAGTACCCTGCAATTAAAAAGATATGTGATACATCAACACCATCTTGATTTAGTTGCTAATAATTGTTTGCCGTTTGCGAATTAGGAAATGAAGAAAGCGCAACTCCTGAAGACGCCATCTTGATTGGTGAAACGCGCCTCGAGAAGAGTATTGTATTTCTGGTGATTGAGAAAAGTGCTTGTTTTTTTTATTCCACTGCCAGAAAAAAAATTCAGAGAGAACTAAGTTTTATCAAATAAATTGCTGTTCACAACGGTTACAAGGCAGATAATATCGACTCCATTCTTTCCAAAAAACATAAAAACAAGCCATTTACCAGGTCTATCACACTTCAACAAACGATAAAACACGTCATAGGACAATGATATACTTTAAAAAGCCCACCAATAATCGTTTTTTGAAACAGAAAGACTTTGAGATGGCTTGCAGAACGAATGATGATTTAGGCGAATTCATTAAAAACAATAAAAATAAAACTTCAGTGTCGAATATATCAGGAGTATATGTGTTGACTTGTGTTTCTTATCCAAAACTTCATATTGGTCAAACGGGAAGAACCTCTTCCCAAAGAATAAAAGAACGTAGGAGTAGTTTCTTGAATGTAAAGACCAATTTCTCATCTGAAAACCATCTTTAGCAAAGTGACACTTGTTCAACAATGTCTACGACGTATTATATTTGGAAGAGACAGGTTTGAAGCTCAATCTTTCGTAATTCTCAATTAATAGAATTGAGACTTTTGAAAATTTACTGAATTACCATATATAATTGAATTTCTTCCCTCTGTTAAATCTGTTTTCTAATGTGGAAATTGGTAATTAGTTTATTACATGCCAATTCAATCAGTTGGTAAAATTTCTTTTATGATGTCTGAATTTTCAGTTTATTTTATACCCGAACTCAGATAAAACTATTAGGCAATGAGTAGGTAGAAGATCATATGGTTAACATTGTTATATGAATCACTAATTAGGTAGAATTCAGTCGATATGAATTCGCCTGAGATAGCTATAGTACAGTGAAACATGTGTTGCGGTTTTATATACTGTCCAGTGAAAATGTCACAATAAAATGTTACTTGAATCAATTCCAAACACTTTATCTTCAATATACGTAGGAGTAATGAGAATCCATACAAGTTCATTCATTAAACTGTTTTTCAATATGTGTTGAACGTTTGTCCCCACAGTCTATTAATTTCCTCATCCTACATTCGAATTACTTGAGTAATAAAATCTTAACGTCTCTTCTGTTGACATCGTGCCAACCTCAATAAAGTTGACGATGTTGTCTTTAGTGTCATTATTTTCAGGTGATATATTGGTTATTTTTAGGATGTACTGTCATCGGTAACTCAATACAGAATCTCAAGTTGGAATGGTTATATTTTTATGCATTACCACTTTTCGTTGAATCAGTTGTGAAACCTATATTTCATAGAATTTGTACAGCTAATACAGAAATGTTGATAATATTATTCAAGTTCGTATAAACAATGGTATACATATGTTATGAACGTTATTGCATCTTCGATAAATATGACATATTATTCGACAATAATAAATCATAAATTTCAGAAATGAATATCCACAACAAAATAACATTCACATATCTCAGAACAACTTCGTATTTCAGATATCCATCAGTTCGGTTTTTATGAATGTGTTTTATGTGGGTTTAATGAATGTAAGTATGATTTGGGTTGTTCAAAAGTTATGTCTGTTTAAATGTCATGTGTTCTTGCAGCTTCATATCTTAATAAATATTTATTCTACTGTGTCGTTATATACAGGGTCCTGCAACAGTGGCGCGGTGTTCCATATCTCTATATAGGAAGCAGATAGGAATCTAATTTTCTATAATATTACCTTATTGCTCGAGCTCGACAAAATAAAAATATTGGCGGTCACACAGGGTGTTCGATTTTTTCTGGGCGGATCCCAACTGTGTCTTTTTAAATG